>JBBPBX010003140.1:26920-42510 GCA_038048925.1 Garcialebias charrua | reverse complement strand
TGACCTGTCACGATAACTAATTTTGCTGGGCGATTAATTGTCTCAGAAATTATTGCGATAAACGATAATATTGTTTGAAATTTGACAATAATTAGCAATTATTGTCAAATTTAAGAAGAAATGTTGGTTAATTTTGTTGTAGTACCTTTGTTGACCAATGGATGGCAGTATGAAACAGTTTGAACCAAAGGATGGATAGTGAGGGAGCGAGCAGCGTCTCTAAGAAAAATGGGAGGGAGGCCCCCTGACTTGACATGGGCTGTCTCTCTTCGATTCTCAAAATGGTGGACGCTCGGTGTGGTTTGAGCTCTTTAGCATAGCATTTTTCACACAAAGCTTTTAATAAAAAAATCAAGTCATCCAGTCTTCAGAAAGAGAGAGACATGAAGAAACGATAAAGCCAATAAATGAAAATGAGGTCGATCATTTTCATTTATTATGCGATTAATTGATTTATTGTTTATCGCGACAGGCCTACCTGAGCCGCATAACCATCAGGCTGAGCTGACGCAACGGCCACCTGGCTTCCTGCCTGCATGGGTGGGGGCGGCGGAGGAGGTGGCGGGAGGCCCTGGGCACCAACAGTCGGCACCTGAATCAACGGGACAGCACGGTGGAGGTGCACGGGGACCTGGGAGGGCATGACAAAGGGCACTGCAGGCTGCAAGGTGACCGGTAGGGGTCCCTGCAGGCTCTGGATGGGGAACTGATGGTGGTGAAGAAGGTTTAGCTGAGGAGGATGAGGGGGAAGCACATTCATCACAGCTACTGGTGGATTCACCGGGACTACCTGCACTGGAGGAGGAGGTGGAGGAGGAGGGGGGTCACTTTTCGGGGGATCTGAGAAGAAAACAAATTGAAGTTTAAATAGCAACATGGTAAACCATCATATATTTTTCCACATACTGAGACAAAAAGTTACCTTCAAGGTGATTAAAATAGAAAACAGTCTCTTCTGATTATTAACCTGCTCAGCTGAAATTAATTTCCTCTCTTACAGCAACATTTGGCACAAGGTCAAAGATACGGTCATAAAATCAAACCTGTTGTTGACGGCGGCTGCTCCTCCTCTTGTCGGCTCCAGCTGCTGGGCCCTCTATCTCTTTTAGAGTAATAATCCTGCACATCTGCAGGCAGAGTCCTCCTGACGGCCCAGCTGGATGCTGAGGACCAGCCGGACCGGTCAACCATACACTCCCCGGATTCCGACTCTTTCTTTCGGCCACCACCGCGGTTTTCATTGAAGCGGCTGTAGGAGTCATTGCCTGTTCCTGAGAAGTTGTTTCTGGGCTGCCAGCGGCTGTCGGCGGGTTCTTCCTGTTGGTTGTAAAAGTTATGGCTTCCACCGCCCCGTCCAGAGCCTCCACCTCGTTCAAATCCTCCACGGCCATGGAACTCTCCTCCGCTTCTGCGTTGGTCTTCCCAACGTGAGCCGGCGCTGAAACTATAGTCCCGGCTCCTGCTCTCGCTATCAGCCCGAGTCTTTTCTGTGACCCAGTCAGGATTCTCCGACCAACCCTGGCGATCAAGAGAACTTTCTGGAGGAAGACCGTTTTCAAAGCGGCTAGAACCTCCGTATCTTCGTCCATCGTGACCAGAGCCACCTTCGCCCCCAGTCTTCCATCCACACCTACGCTCCTTCCTCTGGGGAGACTGGTCTCTGGATGGTGCCCGTTCTGGGCTGGAACCTCGCCAGTAGGATCTTGTTCTCGATTGAGATCTCGATCTAGACCTCGACTGGCTCCTGGATCGCCGTCGCCGCCTTTCACGACTGCGGTCCCTTCTAGGATAGTCTCGCTCTCCGTCTCTGTCTCGGTCTCTGCTGCGAGCTCGTGAGGACCGACTTGAAGGCGCGCTGCCGTCACGCTCTCTTGATCGTGAGCGTCTGGCTGGTTCCCTCTTGGAGTCCCTCTGAGGCGACCAGGTGGAAGTTGCGGAGTGGAAGCGAGAGCGCCGCTGCTTGTCGTTCTTTCGCTCATGACTCCCCTCCCTCTCTCGTCGTTCAGAGGCACTGTCAGCCTTGGTGACTTGAGTGTTCTGAACAGTAGCAAGTGTCTCTGAAGCAGCAGGGGAAGCCTTCACACTTGGAAGATTCAGAAAAGAATTGTTCCCATGTTCACTCAGGGGTGAACTGCAATCCATGGGCACAACATTCGTGTCATCCTTAGATGTTCCATTGTCACTGGGTGCAGAGTTGCGCTGTGGCATGGAGTCTTCCACCTTGAGTGTGCTATCCTGATTAGGTGAGGCATCACCCTTTGGTGAGACATCTCCTTTAGGCACAGCGTCACCCTTCAACGTGACATCTTTTCCACTGGGTGAGGCAGCACCCTTTGGTGAGACGTCTCCTTTAGGCACAGCGTTACCCTTCAACGCGACATCTTTTCCACTGGGTGAGGCATCACCCTTTGGTGAGACGTCGCCTTTAGGCACGGTGTCACCCTTCAACGTGACATCTTTTCCACTGGGTGAGGCCTCACCCTTTGGTGAGACGTCTCCTTTAGGCACAGCGTCACCCTTCAACGTGACATCTTTTCCACTGGGTGAGGCATCACCCTTTAGTGAGACGTCTTCTTTAAGCACGGCGTCACCCTTCAACGTGACATCTTTTCCACTGGGTGAGGCCTCACCCTTGAGAATGACACCTTCCTCCTCAAGTGCAGTGCGTTCCTTGTGTGTGGCATCCCCCTTTGGAAAGACGCACTCTTTGGGTGAGACGTACACCTTTCCCATGATATCCACCCCACTGGGTGAAATGTCCCCTTTGCCCATGACCATGGTATCTTTTCCATTGGAGGTGGTGTCCTTGAGCATGACATCTTCTCCATTGGACGAAGTGCCACCTTTGGGTGCGGTGTTTTCTTTTGATGTGACATTGTTTGTCACGTTTTCCTCCGACTCACCTGTCAGGAGACCAGATTGTGCTTCTTTGTCCAATCCAACCTCCGGTTCCTTTGAAGACTTCTCAGTGCTGGATTCTCTTGACTGCACACACGTCTCCATGGTATCCTCCTGCTCCGTGTGCTCATCACTTTGAGGAGACGCCAAATCTTTTAGTGGAGTGTCCTCAGAGTCAGAGGAATGTGAAGTCCTTTTCTGAGACTCTTGTTCTCCAGCCAGTCTTGGACTAGCCGTCTCTTCTTCTTGATCGCTCGGAGCACCTTCAACGCACACACCAGGACTGTGAGGAGGGAGGTTGCAGCTTCTGTCATCAGCTCTCTTTCCTTGTGGCTCTTCACTGGACTGTCCCTGAGCCTCTTCATCACTCTGCTCCACACGGTGTAAAGACATTGGACCCTCTTGCTCACCAGCAGAGTTGAATCCACTCTGCTCTTCTTTGAGGTCAACTTCAGCATCAGTTTGCTGCTGCTCCTTCAGATCCTGCTCTTTAGTTTCATCATCTTGTTCTACAGCCTCATTTTTGCTACTTCCGTTACCTTCCTCCTCTTTCTCCTCCTCTTCATCGCTTGCTGCTGGGCAGCTGGAATTTTTCCTCTTGGCTTTCCTCTTGCCACCGGCCTTTCGATTTGTTATCCGTTTGCCCTTCCTCTTGGCCGGCGCCTGAGGCGGTTTGGTTGGCTTGTTGGACTGACCGGCGGGCGAGTCGGAGTCCGACAAACTAGACTGCGTTGGCGACTTGGAATCTGACGTGGGCGTTTCTTCACTGAGTTTACTGTTGCGTCGAGATCTCCTGGAGGGTAGAGTCACTTCTTTGGTAGGTGCTTTGGATGTTGAAGATCTGCCACCTCGTTTCTCTCCTCCTTTGGGACACGTGACAGCACAGACGACACCCTGAAAGACTGGGGGAGACAAAGATATGGTTCTGAACAGAACTGGGGAGTTGGTAAAATCCTCACCTTGTTCTGGGCTTTTATACTCAAACCCAAGTGACGCTGTAAGACTGCTGCCGAGAAGGCTGATGTTTTAACATATATGGCATTTCCAAGAGTGGAGAAGTAGGGCAAAGAAGAAAAAGAGCTGGAGCTCTGCTGCTAAAGGTAATTTAGCAAAATACAGATTCTAACTTGACATGTTTCTGAAAGTTTTGTTTTTTTCTTTGTACCCTAACTCAAGGAATGAACTAGTGCTGTAGCTACTAGGGGTTGGTGATGTAGCCTTAAAGTTAAACAACAAGATTTCAGGAAAATAGTGCTATTAATATTTCTGACATAGCTACAATTTAAAAATGCCTGACATTTTGCTAACAGAGTTGCCCTTTGACAGACTTGAGCAACATATGGCTCAAGGCATGGGCGTTAGAAGCATCTGTAATGTTGGGAGGACACTATAGTGTGTGTGTGTGCGCTTGTGTGTGCGTGCGCATATGTATGAACGTGCACGTGCACCAGTGTCAAAAAAATTGTACACTAGTGTACAAAAAAGCTACATTTCATCTACCGTAATGTCCTTAAATTCCATTTAAAGCATGTTTCTCACCAAGTTTGTGTAAATTCAGCTGTTTTAAAGACATTTGAACTTTAATGCACTACATATCGGCACTATTCATGTTTAAAGAGAAATAAAAAACATCACCACTGTACTGTTTTACTTGTGTTCAACACTACTCATCTAAATGATGTTTCTCAAGAAGCCTGAGGACAATAAGGTGTGGGGTTTTAAAGACATTACAACTTTAATGCATCTTATCACACAGCGTCTCTTACACCTGCAGCGTCTTACAGCGTCACAGTTACTGCTAAGCTAAGATGCTACAGATGTAGCGCTGCACTTCTCTTAAACATCCTCCTAACCATGTATACGTTTATGATCAACCCCCTGGTAAACAACTGCCAGCACTAAGCTTGTTAAACTGGCGAGCGAGCAACACAGAGGTGTCTCCACCTCCTACACCTGTCAGCGATCTCTACCGAGGCAGGAGGAGTCACACAGAAACTGCTGTTTAGAGTTGGAGGTAACCAGGAAAACCTGGAGTGGAGTTAGTGGTTTGAGTATTCTCCTATTGATCAAGTGGAATGGGATTTGTTCACGAAGAGACAGAAACAAGAGCTGAATGAACTAATGTTTCATAGTAAAAGTGGGGGGTGAGGGGGTCCAAATTAATGTTTTTTTTATGTGTGTGTGTGTGTGTGGGGGGGGGGGACAGACATGTCCCCTTCACATATAATGGTTAGGGATGCACCGAACCACTTTTTTCTTTTTTTCTTTTTTTTAACTTCCGATCCAGATGCTTAAATCTGGATATCGGCTGATACCGATCCCGTTCTGATGTCATCCATCCATCCATCCATCCATCCATCCATCCATCTTCTTCCGCTTATCCGGGGTCGGGTCGCGGGGGTAGCAGCCTAAGTAGGGAGGCCCAGACTTCCCTCTCCCCAGCCACTTGGAGCAGTTCCTCCGGGGGAATCCCAAGGCGTTCCCAGGCCAGCCGAGAAACATAGTCCCTCCAGCGCGTCCTGGGTCTTCCTCTGGGTCTCCTCCCGGTGGGACGTGCCCGGAACACCTCACCAGGGAGGCGTCCAGGAGGCATCCTAACCAGATGCCCGAGCCACCTCAACTGGCTCCTCTCGATGTGGAGAAGCAGCGGCTCTACTCCGAGTCCCTCCCGGATGACTGAGCTTCTCACCCTATCTCTAAGGGAGAGTCCAGCCACCCTGCGGAGAAAACTCATTTCAGCCGCTTGTATCCGAGATCTTGTTCTTTCGGTCATAACCCAAAGCTCATGACCATAGATGAGGGTGGGAACGTAGATCGATCGGTAAATTGAGAGCTTTGCCTTTTGACTCAGCTCTCTCTTCACCACGACAGACCGGTACAGCGCCCGCTTCACTGCGGACGCTGCACCTATCCGCCTATCGATCTCACGCTCCAGTTTTCCCTCATTCGTGAACAAGATCCCGAGATACTTAAACTCCTCCACTTGGGGCAGGACCTCCTCCCCGACCCGGAGGTCGGGGAGGAGGTCCTATCCAAATGTATGTTCACAATTAAAGTTGATGATTCAACATTTTCTCACTCTCCTACAGCTAAGAGTCTGGGTGTCAGCCTTGATAGCACTTTATCTTTTGAATCTCATGTCAATAACATTACTCTGTCTGCATATTTCCTCTTCGAAACATCAACGCATCTCCATTAATTTCTTATCCCTACCAGCACAGCACCTATCCTTAGCAATGTTCTAGTCACCTCTCGATTAGAGTACTACGCTTCAAGCTGGACCGAGCGTCGCAAGTAGGCCAAGAGCCGTGAACGCCACCTGGAGCTTCGATCTGGACCGAGCGTCGCGAGTGGGCCAAGAGCCGTGAACGCCACCTGGAGCTTTGAGCTCGGCCGAGCGCCGTGGGAGAACCGGAGCTGGGCTGGGCCGATCGACGTGGGTGAGCCGGAGGACCGCGGCCTGGTGTTTCGAGCTGGACCAAGCGCCGTGAGCAAGCTGGAGGACCGCCGCCTGGAGCTTCAAGCTGGGCCGAGCGCCGTGGGCGAGCCAGGGGACCGCCACCTGGGGCTGGGCTGCTGGAGCTACGTGCTGTGCTAACTGGGCTACATCGGATCTAGTGAGCAAAACCTCTTCGGATAATAGATCTGATTGCTGCAGGTTACTGAAACCGTGAGTTCTGTTCTAATAACTACTGATCTGGGTGCTGCACTGCTGGACCACAGCCACCATCGTTAGGCCTGTGAGCCTCGTGGAAGGGCCACGTGGTTCAGCAAACAAACCAGAGACCTGCTACCACTAAACTACTAACTCAATCGAATAGAGACCTATTGAATGATAAAGCTCTGTATTTGTTGTATAACACAATCATTGTTCCACACTTAATCTATTGTATTGATGTTTGGGGGAATGTGTGTAAAACAATCACAAAGCCTATTTTTGTATTACAGAAAAGAGCTGTAAGAATTATCACTAGAAAACATTACCGTCATCCATCAAGTACATTATTTTATCAACTGAAGTTATTGAAGTTCCATGATTTGGTAGACTATAATATTTTATCAGTTATGTATAGGGCTCAAAATAATGCATTACCTTTAAATATCCAAATGCATTTTGTTAAAAGACAAAGTTGTTATAATCTTAAGGGGACAGAGATGTTTGTAAAACCACAATTCAGAACTAGTTTGAAGGGACGTTCTACCTCAATCCAGGGAATTAGATTATGGAATGGCTTGGAGAATGTAGTTAAAAATGCCAAGTCAATGTTTACATTTAAGAAAATGATCAAAACAAATGTGTTAAAAAATATATGAAATAGCGTAATGTGTATTGTATTAGTTAGAAAATTAGAAAGAGTTAGTCATTTTGTACTGTTGGTTGAAGATTATTATTGTTTAATCTGATTGTTGGAAAAAGTTGGTTGAAGATTATTATTGTTTACATGGTTGATTATTGTTGTTTAATCTGATTGTTGGAAGTAAGGGGCAGATATAATAAGATTTATTCTTCTTTCTGCTACCTTTCATTTTTTTATATTTTGTACACTATCATTTATGAGATTGTCTTGTACTGTTTCTTTTGTAAAAAAATGAACAAATTGAATAAACATAAACATAACTCGCTCCTCTCAGATTTTCCTCTCAAAATCATCCATAAACTTCAGCTTGTCCAAAACACAGCTGCCCAGATCGTCACTAGAACTACATTGAAGGAACACATCATTCCATGCTTAAACATCTTCACTGGTTACCCATGTAGGGATATATCACTAGTCAGTTTTGCTGACTGTACAATATTCCAGATGAAAGGTCGGGTAGATTTTATCTGACACAAACTTCTCATCAAACTAAACGAGTTCTCTCTTTTTCAAGGATTTAAACAGATAAATGTAATCCGGACCAGATGTAATTCACAGGAAACGTTAAACTTGTGTTGGTACAGTAGGACTGAACCATTTATTTAACATAATCATACATTACATCAACACGCACAATAGATTGGTTTTCTGGTTCCCTTTCAGTCATGTCTCTCGGTGCAACATATGCTATGGGAATTGCACCCCGCGCGATTACCTGAAGGAATACATTCACCCCTTTACGGCAGGGGCGTCAGCGTCGTGCCAGAGGCCCCGCCCTCTGGGTACTTAAGCCGCTGACGCCCATTCATCATTCTCTTATTGCCCTTCACCTCGCTTAAAACCTGAACTTCGTGGGACTTCTCTGTTGTTGCATCGCTCAATCAGAGATGAGCTTGCTCCCTACGCTGAGCATACAGAGAACTTTTTCCTGCGTACTGNTCCCTACACTGAGCGTACAGAGAAATTTTTCCTGCATACTGCTGGGCTGGCGAAAGCTAGTCCAGCATTTTTTCTACTTACCTCAAAGTTTTCTTCTCTCTCCGCAGCTGCTTCGCTCGACGGCGCTAACTGCGTCACAACACTCCCTGCTAACCATTAGCAGTCTAGTCAGCGAAAGCGAAACGACGGAGAGGACGGCTTCGAACAAAAGGAAACTAGGAACACTTCTCGTCTCCGGACATGGCTCCCGAGAAGGGAAAACGGAGGACAAAGACTCAGAAGAAAGCCAGCAGGACGACAAGCCCTCGCTCGCGCCCCTGCCCCAGCAGATGCGGCTACTCCCTCTCGGCGACGGACACCCACGAGGCCTGTCCTGTCTGCCTAGGGATTCTGCACACACGAAAAGCGCTGGAATCCCCCGACTCCTGCTCCCATTGCTGTCGGATGCCGGCGGTAATGAGGAAACGCCGCGCGAAAGCGTTGGCTAAATCCATCGCAAAGGCCGCGGCGCTGAAGGCCGCACGCCTCACGAAGCTGCTTGCTCCCGAGCCAGAGCTCGAGATCGTGGACCTGGAATGCAGCGGTCAAGTCGGGGATGAGAATGTGTCAGACTCCTCGGTTCCCATCGAGGACTCGACGCCCAAAGTGTCTGACCAAGACGCCGAGTACGGTTGCAAAGGAGATAAATTGGATTCCTCTCAGAACCTGGCGCAAAATCTAAAGGAACCGGACGTGTCGGTCCCTGCTCTGTTCGACCTGTGCCATAGGGCAGCGGACGCCCTGCAGGTCGCATGGCCAGACCCCACGCCTCGCCAACAGGTTACGAGGCTGGCGGGAAACTACTTCTATGTGAAGCAGCAGCCGACGACGTCACAAAAAATGCCCATTTTCTCGGACTTCCTCATGGAGCTCACACGTTCCTGGGCGGAGCCCGGAGCTCCCATGACGTTGCCACTATCCCGACTCCTGGATGTCGCAAGAATGGAGGCAGTAGGTCTCGCCAGCGCATCCCCGATAGAGGAGACCCTGGCGGCTCATTTAGCCCCCGCAGCTACGGGGACGAAGCCAGCGCTGCCCAGCAGAGCCTGTCGCGCTTCGGAGAAACAGCTCGAGAAATGCTACAAGGCTCAGGGTCTCGCGGCTCGCGCGATTAACGCGTCGACCATGATACAGGCGCCCTGGCAGAAAAGCTACAGGAACTCCAGGCAACAACAAACGAACAAGCCGCAACGGAGGCCATGGAGGAGGCCCGTAGCTCCTCTGACTTCGTACTCCGCATGATGGGGACAATAGCCATCACGCAAGGCAGAACAATGGCGGAAATGGTTGTCGCCCAACGCCATCTTTGGCTGACTTTATCGGACCTCCCGGAAAACCAAAGGTTCCCCTTCCTCCAGCACCCGATTGAGCCGACGGGACGCTTCGGGGGAGCCCTGGAACGCATCCAGGCCAGGCTGGAACAAAGACGCAAACAGGCGGAAGCCTTCCGCGAGGGGCTGCCGAGGAAAAGCTTTGCACCCCCAAAGGAAGACGTGCATGGCCTCCCACGGAAGAGACCTGCTGGCGAGAGTGAGACTTTCCAGTATCGGCCAAGGGCCCACGGAAGAGACCTGCTGGCGAGAGTGAGACTTTCCAGTATCGGCCAAGGGCCTCTTCACTGACCTCGTGTGGAAAGCAAATTGGGGCCTGATGAAACGGGACAAATTAATAATTTTACAGGTTTGCCCGGCCACGTGGTACGGGAACCTGACCTTCTGAGCCCAGTCTCCACTTGTAAAACACTACAAGGAGCTGGTGACATGTGTGCGCACACTAAACATGACTTGCCTACTGTATGTGTAATCAAAACAAACACTGTTTCATGCATGTACAAGAATAAAAGTACCAAAGTACAGACATAGGTTCTTGACTCGAGTCCAACTCTCATAAAACACAAACCACTTGGTCAAACTATGAACCGCAGCAAGTTACACGAGCTCTGCCCGAGACAGTCGGATGGTGTAGTGGCAGAGAATTGGACTTGTTATCCGAAGGACCCAGGTTCGAACCCCGGCCACGGCACACCATCCTGGGGTGTCTATGAGTGCACATCTATTTCCCCAGCTCCCCGGGCGCGACTACGCTGCTCACTGCACCACCTGGTAGTGGTTGGGTTAAATGCAGAAGACCAATTTCGTCTGTCAAGTATGGGAACATACACAGATGACAAATGTAACAAATTATTATTATTATTATTATCTCGCAATATCTTCTGTTGGGCTGACCAACCTGCTCGAGAGAGCGTGAGAAGGGTCAAAGGCCACCCCTCCCGCACTCAAAAATGACGAGCAGCAATTGGACATGCCCTCCAGGCTCATGGCGCACGAGCAGGCCTGGAGGGCGTGTCTGCCAAACAAATGGGTCATGACGACTATGTCGTGGACTCAAGCTGCAGTTCAGCAGGAGACCGCCCCCCTTCACAGGGGTACTGCAATCAAATATTAACCCTGCACGCGCACATGTGCTGAGGGATGAGGTATTGAAGATACTGCAGAAGGGAGTAATAAGTTTGGTCCCGAAACGCAAACTACGCTCCGGCCACTACAGCAAGTACTTCCTGGTAAGGCTGCACGATTAATCGCATTTGCGATTATCTCGCGATATGTTAAAACGCGATTCACTAATCGCACGGGCTGCGATTTGACTGGTCACGTGACTTGGGAGTGAGCCGACTGGCCGCGCGCAGCTCTGAGCGGAGCAAAACAGAGCAGAGCAGGGAGGAGGAGACCGTGCGCTCCAACACAGTTGCTTCAGGCTCGACAGAAGTCATAAAAGTTATAAATTCAGGTAAGTTAGCCCATGTAAACGTGTATCTGAGCTTAGAGGCTGAAACATCGAGATCGCGGGAGATAAACAGAGTGCAAGCTGGTCATGTGACCAGGTCTGTTTTGACGGTACCCGGTTAGCAGCTAGCTCAACAAGCTAACGTTCTGCGTGAAAAAGCGCATTAATTATCTGATTTAATAAAAAACAGTTGTGTCGTTAAGTGATATGAATTAATACAGAACCAGTAAAAATAATCGTATTTTAAATCGCAATCGCAATTTATAGAAAAAAAAAATTGCGATTAGATTATTTTCCTAAATCGTTCAGCCCTACTTCCTAGTGCCCAAAAAGGATAATTCCCTAAGACCGATCCTGGATCTCAGGACTCTGAACAAGAGAATAAAAACTTTTAAGTTCAAGATGCTTACACTGCGGCAGGTTCTCCAGTCTGTGAGACCAGGAGACTACGCATGTACAGTGGATCTGAAAGATGCCTATTTCCATGTAGGCGTGTGGCGAAAACACAGAAAATTCCTTCGTTTTGCCTTCGAGGGAAAAGCTTATGAATTCAAAGCTTTACCCTTCGGTTTAAAGACGGCTCCTCGTACATTTACTAAATGTCTGGATGCAGCCCTGACCCCCCTCAGGAATCAAGGTCTCAAGGTTATGAACTACCTGGATGACCTCCTGATTCTGGCTGGAAGCAGAATACAGGCCCAGTAACACTCCCACAGTGTAATATCTCACCTGGAGTCGCTCGGTTTTGTCACAAACCTACAAAAAAGTAACCTAACTCCATCACGGGTTACCGTATTTCTGGGAGTACAGATCGACACCATGCGGTACAGAGCATGGCTCTCAAAGGAAGGAGTTTCCTCGATTCGCCATTGCCTGAAAAAATTTACACTGGATCAGCGGGTTCCCATGAAAACGTGCCAATACCTTTTAGGCCTCTTGGCGGCAGCCATACCGTGTACCATACGCATTGCTGAAAATGCAGGCCTTACAAGTATGGCTAAACCAACAGACACAACCCGCCCTCTGCTTGGTCGAGCAGGTAAGGTTAGAATAGGTTCAGAGTGCCCGAGAGCCCTGGAACCTTGGAGAGACTTGTCTATTTTCACGGAAGGGGTTCCGCTGGGTAGGGTGTCATCTCGTGTGGTCATCACGACGGACGCCTCAAAAACAGGATGGTGGGCGATCTGCATAAATCAGAACGCCCGTGGTCTTTGGAATAAACAGGAAGAGAGATTACATATCAACTTCTTGGAATTGTTGGCCGTATTCCTGTCAGTAAAATACTTCTTCAGAAAAGGTCTGATTGCAGGGCAGCACGTCCTGGTGAAATCAGATAACAGGACCACAGTGTCCTTCATCAACAGAGAGGGAGGGACAAGGTCCCGGACCCTCCTCGGACTGACGCAGAAGATGCTCACGTGGTGTGCTCTAAAAATCTCGTCACTCAGGGCGACTCATGTTCCCGGTGAACTAAATTATGGAGCGGATGCCCTCTCAAGAGGGCCTCTCTTGGCATCAGAATGGAGCCTGAATCCACGGGTTGTGGAACAGGTCTGGTCACAATTTGGGAGAGCCTCAGTGGACTTGTTCGCTTGCAAAGCTAACTCGCAGTGTGACCTCTACTTCTCTTTGAAGGAAGCAGATGCACCGTTGGGAACGGACGCTCTGGCACATGACTGGCCAGCAGAGGTACTGTACTATGCTTTTCCACTTGTCCCTCTGATCGAGGTGACACTGGAACGCGTACGTCAGGGAACCCTCTCCCTGATAATGATAGCCCCCAGGTGGCCGTAGCAACCGTGGTTCCCGGATTTGATCACAATGTTATCAGGGATACCATGGCAATTGCCTCCTCACAGGGATCTGCTGACACAGGCACATGGTCAACTTCTACACCCACGTCCAGAGTTGTGACGGCTCTCAGCCTGGCCTCTGAAGGGAACTAGCTGAGGGCCTAAGGCTTTGATTGCTTTATCCAAAAACAAACAGCAACAACATACAAGAGGGTGTCCCTTGGTGTTTATGTTCGCTTAGAGACGTTCAATGGAGGGGCTCCTCTCTCCTTTAACGGGTCTCCGACATCAGGATGGGCTACACTTGTCAGTCGTGCCCTTTGTAACATAAAAGGATGAGTAATCACACTAGTGGAGCATGCTTATACTGCCCCTAGTTGGTTTTTCATCTATGTGCCCGGTGGTAACATCAAGCTGATGTTTTTCTACGTGGGGTATTTCTTCTTCCCGTACTATGCTCTCTGCAATACCTTGAAGAGAGCAGCTGGGGGATGCCTGCCGTATCAAGGCGGATGTTTCCACATGCATTTTGCTGAGCATTTCAAGGGCGTGAATGAATTACGTTCCCATAGTGATATGTTGCACCGAGTGACAAGACTGATAAGGGAACTGAAAGTTATGCACCAGAACTCATGTTCCCTGAAGGAAGGGAACGAGGTGCAACATACCTGGCCCTTTCAATGCTGAAAGTTCGGTGAAGTGCATTCTGGAGATCGATGGATGGGCGTCATCGGCTTAAGTACCCAGAGGGAGGGGCCTCTGGCGCAACGCTGACGCCCCTGCCATAAAGACGTGATTGTATTCCTTCAAGTAAACTGCACGGGCGCAATTTCCCATAGTGATATGTTGCACCTCGTTCCCTTCCTTCAGGGAACACGAGTTATGGTGCATAACTTTCAGTTTCTCGAGTTTAGAAATAAAAATGCTCTCCCATTCATGTCTAATACAGGCCTCTAACTGTTCAATCGTCTTGGGCCTTCTTTGTCGCACCTTCCTCTTTATGATGCACCAAATGTTCTCTATAGGTGAAAGATCTGGACTGCAGGCTGGACATTTCAGTACCCGGATCCTTCTCCTACGTAGCCATGATGTTGTGATTGCTGCAGAATGTGGTCTGGCATTATCTTGTTGAAAAATGCAGGGTCTTCCCTGAAAGAGATGACGTCTAGATGGAGCATATGTTGTTCTAGAACCTGAACATAGTTCTCTGCATTAATGGTGCCTTTCCAGACATGCAAGCTGCCCATGCCACAAGCGCTCATGTAACCCCATACCATCGCATTGATAACAACTTGGGCTATCCTTGTCCTCTCTGGTCCGGATGACATGGCGTACCAGTGTTCCATAAAGAACTTCAAATTGTGACTCATCTGACCAAAGAACCGTCTTCCATTTTGCCACACTCCATTTTAAATTACCTCTGGCCCAGTGCAAATGTCTGAGCTTGTGGAGCTTGCTTAGAAATGGCTTCCTCTTTGCACTGTAGAGTTTCAGCTGGCAATGGCAGATGGCACGGTGGATTGTGTTCACTAACAATGCTTTCTGGAAGTATTCCTGAGCCCATTCTGTTATTCCCTTGACAGTGGCATTCCTATTTGAGGTGCAATGACGTTTAAGGGCCCGAAGCTCACGAGTACCCAGTAGAGTTTTACGACCTTGACCCTTACGCACAGCGATTGTTCCAGATTCTCTGAATCTTTTGATGATGTTATGCGCGGTTGATGATGATAACTTAAAAGTCTTTGCTATTTTACGCTGGGTAACACCATTCTGGTATTGTTGTACTATCTTTCTGCGCAACAATGGTAGAATTGGTGATCCTCTTACCATCTTGGCTTCTGAGAGACACTGACACTCTGAGAAGCTCTTTTTATACCCAATCATGTTATCAATTGACCTAATTAGTGTTAATTGGTCTTCCAGCTGTTCGTTATACTGTCTCAATTTCCTTTTTCCAGCCACTTATTGCTACTTGTCCCAACTTTTTTGAGATTTGTTGACACTGTGAAATTTTGAATCAACATATTTTTCCTTTAAAATGTTACATTTACTCAGATTAGGGGTTCTGGAGAGGAGGGTCCGTCAGATAGTCGAACCTCGGATTCAGGAGGGGCAGTGTGGTTTTCGTCCTGGTCGTGGAACACTGGACCAGCTCTACACCCTCAGCAGGGTCCTGGAGGATACATGGGAGTTTGTCCAAACAGTTTACATGTGCTTTGTAGACTTGGAGAAGGCATTCGATCGCGTCCCTCGGGGGTGCCCCTGTGGGAGGTACTCCGGTAGTATGGGGTACCAGGCCCTTTGATACGGGCTGTTAGGTCCCTGTATGACCGGTGTCAGAGCTTGGTCCGCATTGCCGGCAGTAAGTCAGGCTAATATCCGGTGAGAGTTGGACTCCACCAAGGTTGCCCTTTGTCACCGATTCTGTTCATAACTTTTATGGACAGACTTTCTAGCCGCAGCCAAGGTGTTGAGGGGATCCGTTTTGGTGGCCTTAGGATTGCTTCTCTGTTTTTTGCAGAAGATGTGGTCCTATTGGCTTCATCAGGTCGTGATCTACAGCTTTCACTGGAGCGGTTTGCAGCAGAGTGTGATGCGGCCGGGATGAGGATCAGTTCCTCCAAATCCGAGGCCATGGTCTTGAGCCAGAAAAGGGTAGCGTGCCCTCTCCGGGTTGGGGAGGAGGTCCTGCCCCAAGTGGATGAGTTTAAGTATCTCGGGGTCTTGTTCACGAATGAGGGAAAACTGGAGCGTGAGATCGATAGGCGGATAGGTGCAA
>JBBPBX010003140.1:9711-19773 GCA_038048925.1 Garcialebias charrua | reverse complement strand
TGAAATTAACAAATCTAGACCCCGACACACACACCCCCGTCCCCAAATGTGCTGTTGGTGTGTGTTGTTGTAAAGTGCACTTAAAAAGGAAAGAGAAGGAGCAAAGGCTGGCATTATACCAGTTTCCCCTCCACTCCAATTCTAACCCAGGCCTTTAATGTCTAATGCATAATTGTGAGTGAGCATTAAAAAATGCTCAGACAATTAACAGGGGGCGAGAATGATGTCATCCCTTGAACAAGGCAAAAGAAAACACCTCTCCGACCGCCAGGCCATTGAGTCAAGGTGGCGGCCGTGGTGTAGTGGTAGTGGCAGTCGTCTCCCGATCGCAAAGTTGGCGGTTCAACTCCTGGGACCCGCACCATGTGTCGTTGTGTCCTTGGGCAAGACACTTAACCCTGAGTTGCTCCCGGTAGGACTGGAAAGCACCTTGCATGGTAGTCTGCCGCCACCGGTTTATGAATGTGTGTAGCATTCAATATATGTGTAGCACTTTGAGATTTTCAGTAATGAAAAGTGCGTTATAAATTGAATTAATTATTATTATTATCCCGCCACCCATAACCGTAGTGCTCATTCCATTCCCTATATGTGACTTTTATGAGGATGTTTATGAGTGAATGTCTAAGTGTATATAAAATTGAGTCCCAGGTGGTTCTGAACAACATATATGTAAAAACGTTGCAGCACACCCTAGTCTCAAAATCCCTACATGTATTAATTTGAGATGAAGAGGGCGGAGGTGCGTGGTGAGGGATGGGGAGAAAATATCTGCAGGAACAATGCTCCCGCAGCGAGTCAGCTTCCCCGCTGACCCTACATACCCACTCCCAGTTCGCCAAGGTCCACCCAAGGAGCGAGGCAAAAGAAAACACCTCTCCGACCGCCAGGCCATTGAGTCAAGACCAGAGAGGAATCAAGCAATCCAGTGGTACTAAAATCAACAAAGGCAAAAAAAGAAAGAAAAAAAAAACCCCACCAGTATGCAATGTATTTTAGTGCAAAAGTGGCATCTATTTTGTTATTTTTGGTTCAAAAGAACTGAAACACTAATGTTCAAAATAATTTGTATAGTGCAAGATCAACAGATAAAAATAACTTACATGGATAAAAATAAATTAAATTGTGCAAAACAGACAAAATTAAATTAAAGAAAAATTAAGATAAATTCTTAAATAATGTAAATGAACGATCACTTTAGACCATGTGAAATGGTTAAAAAAATCAATGTAGTTGAATAATTAGTTCATGCAACAATTTGCAAAAGCTTAACCAAAAAATGCTTAACAACTTTTTCTCACCTCTTAAAACCTCTGCTTCCTCGCTTTTCTGGTTGCAAAGTCATTTATGACATCACTGTAAGAAATCTGATCGCTAACCTTGTTGTTAATACTAATCACTGCTAGTCCACTGAGCCGTTCTTGTGCCATAGAAGATCTCAAATAGTTCTTTATAAGTTTGAGCTTGGAAAAGCTTCTCTCTGCAGATGCAACTGTAACAGGGAGAGTACAGGCTATCCGTAGAGCAATCCACAGATTTGGGTACAACTCACAGATCTCATTTTGAGAGAGGTAAGTGAGAAGTTCAAATGGTGTCATCTGTGCATCAGGGAGTTCTGGAAGGTTTTCCATCTCTGTAACCAGTGCGCTCCCATCAATATCAGACTGGTCTCTAAAGGTAAGTTTGTCTTGAAGGATTTTACACTGGTCCTTCTTCATCTGTGTGTCAAGCTGGACAAAGTTCAGAAGCACTCCAAAAATGCCTCTGACCTCTCCCAGGGACTGAAAGCGATCCTCCAAAGACTGGCTGGTAGTCTACCACAGCATTAAAAAATGTCTGATTGGTAACGTAATGGTCTGATGCTTTAAATCCTGCTTTCCTATCATGTTTCACTCCAAGACTTGAGCGTGATGTTCAAGCGCTTCTTAAGGATAGCCCACCTTTGAGGGGAATCTGAGAAGAGCTTGTACAATTTTTCCACATTTCCAAAAAAACAAGTTGCATCCAAAGACACCTTAGCGGCATCTGAAACCACCAGGTTTAAACTGTGGGCACCACAGGGTACATAAAAAGCACATGGATTTATTTTGGAAAGCCTTGCCTGGACTCCTTTATTTGCACCTTTCACATTTGCACCGTTGTCATAGGATTGTCCCCTACAGTCTTCAAAGGGAATGTTTAACTCTTCAAGCTTGTGAAGAATTAGTGCAGATAAGCATTGACTAATTTCTTTCTTTCCTTTCTGCACGTATTGAGCGATTTCTACATAATCAAATATACATACACACAAATATATGATATATTTAAATACGGGGCCGAGATGGTGTAGAGGTAGAGTCAGAGTCAGAGAGTCTTTATTGTCATTTGCACCGCATGTGGTACATGAGATGAAAACGAGATTATGTACACGAGGTCCCAGTTACATCCAACAACAAATGAAAGAGAAAAACAGTAATAACATCTAGAACTAACTAAGAAAAGCATCAACTAGTAATACACTAAGCTTAATATAGTGGGAATAAACAGCAGCACGAACATGAGTTTGTATGAGCAGATGGTCACAGATGAACACAGCAACAAGAAAACAGATCAGCATCAGTATGATGTGATATTTTGCAGTGTTTATTTTTTATTTTATTTTTATTTATTCATGAGTCTAACAGCCTCAGGGTAGAAGCTGTTCCTCAGTCTAGTGGTTCTACACTTGATGCTCCTCAACCTCCGTCCTGAGGGGAGTGGGGCAAAGAGTGAGTGTGCTGGATGAGTGAGGTCTTTCATGATGCAGGTGGCTCTTTTCCTGCATCTGGAGGTGTAAATGTCTGTGATGGTGGGGAGACTGACTCCAACAGACTTCTGTGCAGCCTTCACCACTCTCTGCAGAGCTTTCCTCTCTTCAACTGTGCAGCCTCCATGCCACACGTTGATGCTGGAGCACAGGATGCTCTCCACTGCACACCTGTAGAAGGAGGTGAGGACTGGGCTGCTCAGACCAGCTCGTCTCAGCCGTCTGAGGAAGTAGAGTCTCTGATGACCTTTCTTGATCAGGCTGGTGGTGTTGTTGCTCCAGCTGAGGTTATCATTCATGTGTACACCCAAGTATTTGTAGCTGGAGACCACTTCCACTGCAGACCCACCTATTTTCAGTGGGGCATGGGTGTGTTTGTTCCTTCTGAAGTCCACAATCATCTCCTTTGTCTTCTTCACATTCATGTGAAGATTGTTCTCTTTGCACCAGCTCTCCAGGTGTTCCACCTCCTGTCTGTAGCTGGACTCATCATTGTTTGTAATGCATCCCACCACCGCTGTATCATCTGCAAACTTAACAATATGACAGCCTGGAAGTGTGGCTGTACAATCATATGTGAGCAGAGTGAACAGAAGGGGGCTCAGCACACATCCCTGAGGAGAGCCAGTGCTGAGGGTTATGGTGGAGGAGGAGAAGTTGTGGATCTTCACGGACTGTGGTCTGTCTGTTAAGAAGTCTAGTACCCAGTTACAAATAGAGGGGCTTAGTCCAAGTGTAGATAGTTTGTCTATCAGAGTTTGGGGGATCATGGTGTTGAAGGCAGATGTGAAGTCCACAAAGAGCAGACGCACGTATGAGTCTTTCTGATCCAGGTGGGTGAGAGCAGTGTGGACCACGGAAGAAATGGCGTCCTCTGTTGATCGGTTCTCACGGTATGCGTATTGATGAGGGTCCTCATTGATGTTGACGGTTGCCTTGATGTGGGACATGACCAGTTTCTCAAAACATTTAGCGACTATCGGGGTGAGGGCCACCGGTCTATAGTCATTCAGACCAGTCACTGTGGAGCTCTTTGGGACTGGGATGATGGTCGCGGTCTTCAGGCAGGTGGGAACTAACTCCAGTGCAAGTGAGGTGGTGAAGATGTCAGCCAGCACCTCACAGAGCTGGTCCGCACATTCCTTCAGAACTTTCCCTGGGATGTTGTCTGGTCCGGTTGCTTTATGAGGATTAATCTTTCTGAGACTGCCTCTCACTTCTGCTGCGGACACCCTGAGATGCTCTTCATCTGGTGATGAGGTGAGTCTGGTGCTAGCAGGTCTGTTTGGATCATCAAAACGTGCATAAAACTTATTGAGGGCATCAGGCAGAGATGGGTCCCTGGGGCATTGTTTGTTTTTGCCTTTGTAATCTGTTATGCATTTAATACCCTTCCACATGCTCCGTGGGTCTTGTGAGGTGAACTGTCCCTCGATCCTCTGTGCATACGTGGCCTTGGCCTTCTTAATGCCATCCTTCAGTTCATTCCTGCTCTTTCTCAGCTCCACTTTATCTCCTGACTTGAATGCAGTGTCTCTGGCTGCTAGCAAGGCGTGAACTTCTCTATTTAACCAGGGTTTCCGGTTCGGGTAGGATTTCACATATTTTTTTATGGATACATTCTCAGAGCATGTACTGATGTAACCCAGGACTGAGGAAGCGTACAGTTCCATGTCCACTGAACTTCCATCAGTGGCCGCTTCCCTGAAAACAGACCAGTTTGTCCTCTCAAAACAGTCTCTCAACAAGGGGGAACTATCTTGAGGCCAGATTGTTATTTGTCTTTGTTCCGGCTTGGACCGCCTGAGTGGAGGGAGTTCTCTTGGCGCCAGGATCAGAGACTCGTGGTCGGAAGCTCCGAGCGGTGGGCGTGTCTTCGCCGTGTATGCCCCCTTTACATTTGTGAAGACTTGGTCGAGTGTTTTATCTCCTCTCGTAGCTGTGAAGACGTTCTTATTGAAGGCTGGGAGGGAGACTTGAAGATCAACGTGATTGACGTCCCCGCAAACAATGAAAAGCCCCTCAGGATATTTACACTGCAGCGAGGTGAGTAAGTCATGAATTTCTCCCTGGGCGTCATTAGCATTAGCATCAGGGGCTATGTAAATAACGCTGATTAAGATCACTGAATAGTCACGTGGCATATAGTGCGGGCGACACCTTACTGTGATCAACTCCACGGCAGCTGAACAAGCTCTTTTTATCACAGCACAGTTCGTGCACCAATCTTTGTGTACGTAAATACAAACACCGCCGCCTCGCGTTTTCCCCGTAGGGCAGCCGGCTCAGGACCAGAAGGTCTCGGGTTCGATCCCCGGTCACGGCATACCTCGTTGTGTCCCTGGGCAAGCCACTTAACCCCGAGTTGCTCCCGGTAGGTCAGGCAGTGCTTTGCATGGCAGTCTACCGCTACCGGTGTATGAATGTGTGTATGAATGGGTGGATGGTTGGTACAGTGAAGCGCTTTCGGGCTCCTCAAAGGGGGCTGGAAAGCGCTATATTAGTAAGCTCCATTTACCATTTACCATATACATCATTATGAAAATAAAAATCTGAACTTTATGATGAAGTTGTGTGTAATAGAATCATATAATTCATTCATTCAACCTTTATTTAGTCAGGTAAATCTTTTGAACCTCATGGGCTCATTTACGAAAGCGACCTGCTAAAACTAAAGAACAATGAACAGCAGTGGTAGAATTTCCTTAAACAATAAACAATAAACAAACAAACAATAAACAATAGAAAACAAAAGAGAGAAAAAACAAAATAAAGTTTTTTTTTTATTATTTTTTTTAACAAAGTATAATATAGTATAATAAAAATAAAATAAAAACTTAGCTCCTCTTAGGGGGCCCCCTAGTGACCCTGGGGCCCCAAGCGGCCGCTTAGTTCGCTTATGCCTTGGGCCGGCCCTGCTGCTGACGACCATCCACCTGATGAGGAGCAACACTACTTAAGGCTACAGTCCAGTGTGACCCGATGCTGGAGCATTGTGCCTCAATTGGTATTTATGCCTTCAGCCTGAAATTGTGTGTCTAAGAGAATTAGACTTACCTTGTGTTTTTGTACCCGCAGTATCCTGACTCCTCGGATCCTGTCTTGCCTGCCAGCCATCTGCCAGTATTGTCTTGTTGCCTCTCACTTGCAAGACCTGCCTTGCCTACCATTGCCTGTCAGACTCGTCTTGCCTCCCTTGCCTTATTCCTCTTTAATATGGAGCCCTTGTGGAGTCCACTCAATGCCTCACTATGACGTTCACCACCTGTAAGAAAAACAAAAAAAGAATCAACATCTAATTGTCCACTCAACAAGGACCAACTGACACTGTTCTCTCTTCAAGGCGCGCCAGAGATCCCAAGCGTATATTTCCCTTCGTTGTAAATAATAAACCCTGTTACCTTTTTCCAAGTCTGAGTTTGTGGAGCAAGTTTGCTGGTGTTTTCACAATTTGCAGTTTTCACTGTTTGCAGTTGTTTTCACTGTTTGCAGTTGTTATGCACCCATCATCCACCATAGGAAAATTATCCAATATTACATGTTTGAGAATAGCAAAAGTACATTAACCTTTGCTTTCAGTATCTGGTGTGACCCACCCCCTACATTGCAGCAATATCTGCAACAAAACATTTCCAGTAACTGCTTAGTCCTGCACACCAGCTTGGAGGAATTTTATCCCATTCCTTCATACAGAACAGCTTCAACTCTGGATGCTGGTGGTTTCTTTACATTAACTGCTTCTTCAGGTCCTTCCACAACATCTGGATTGGATTAAGGTCAGGACTTTGACTTGGCCTTTCTAAAACATGAACTTTATTCTTCTTCAATCATTATTTGGTAGAACCACTTGTGTGCTTAGAGCCATTGTCTTGCTGCATGACCCACCTTCTCTTGAGATTCAGTTCATAGAAGGGAAGGAAAGTCTGAGATTGTCATCATTGTATGGGAACATACAATGGCGAAATTAGTTATCTGTATTTAACCCAAAACACATGACATACACCCAGGTGGAGCAGTGGGCAGCTATGTAAGTGTCCAGGGAGCAAATAGGGATTTGGTGTCTTGCTCAGGGGCACCACAACATGTGGGAATGGCTGTGAGTCATACCGCAACTTTCTGGTCTCAGGTTGGCTGCCTGACCTATCTCTACCCCACCTCGCCCCCCATCATGGACATATGTTCTGACATTTTCCTCTATGACTCTCTAATATAATTCAGAATTCATTGTTCCATCAATGATGGGGAGCCATCCTGGCCCAGATGCAGCAAAACATGCACAAACATGACACTACCACCACCATGTTTCACAGATGGGATAAGGTTCTTATGCAGGAATGCAGAGTTTTCTTTCTCCAAACATAACAATATTCATTTAAACCATAAAGTTCTATTTTGGTCTCATCCATCCACAAAACATTATCCCAACAGTCTTCTGGCTTGTCCTTGTGATCTTTAGCAAACTGCAGACGAGCATCAGTGTTCTTTTTAGAGAGCAGTGTCTTTCTCCTTCAACCCTGCCATGCACACCATTGTTGTTCAGTGTTCTCCTGATGATGGACTCATGAACATCAACATTAGTCAATGTGAGCCAGACCTTCAGTTGTTAGAATTTACCCTTGGGTCCTTTGTGATCCCGCCGACTATTCCACTGCTTGCTCTTGGAGTGATCTATATTGGTCCACCACTCCTGAGGAGGGTAACAATGGTCTTGAATTTCCTCTAATTGTACAGAATCTGTCTGATGTGGATTGGTGGAGTCCAAACTTTTTACAGATGGTTTGTAACCTTTTCCAGCCTGATGAGCATCAACAACTCTTTTTCTGAGCTCCTCAGAAATTTCCTTTGTTCCTGCCATGATCCACTTCCACAAACATGTTGTGAAGAGCAGCCTTTGATAGATATCTGTTCTTTAAATCTAACAGGGTGCCCACTCACATCTGATCATCATCCATTGATTGAAAACACCTGACTCTAATTTCATCTTCAAATTAACTGATAATCCTAGAGGTTCATATTCTTTTCCCACTCACAGATATGTAATATTGTATCATTTTCCTCAATAATCAAATGACCAAGTATATTTTTTGTCTTATTTAATTAACTGGGTTCTCTTTATCTACTTTTAGAACTTGTGTGAGAATCTGATGATTTTAGGTCATATTTACACATAAATATAGACAGTTATAAAGCCTATTATAAAGGCTTCACACTCTTTCTAGTGTCACTGTATGGGCCTTCTAAGTGTCAAAGGGTCTCAGCAGAACTGACAGTCCCAAAATTAGGGATGGGGCCGATACGATCCAGTATCAGTATCCGATACCAGCATTATTTAAGTATCGGATCAAACCTGCCAATATTTTTCCGATCCAGCTTCAAAGAGCACTTATGTTCAATCACATTCGGTGATTGCACTTCTTAACATTATGTAAGATAAACCCAATGTAAACACTTCTAAGCCTTACAAAAGGGAACCCACTGACTTTATTAATACACAGGACAGGAGGCAAGTATACCACACACATGTCCTCCTTACTCATGGTTCAGCTGAAAAAACTAAAAAAGCGCTAAGCATGATGGGAAAGACAACACAGCCACTCCCCTTAACCAATAAGAGAATGGATTTTGTTGTTTTTCCCATAATGCTTAGCGTTTTTTTTTTAGTTTTCCAGCTTTAGCAGTGAGCCATGAGCTACTGTTGTTTTTAGTTTTCCAGATTTAGCTGGAAAAGTTTTCCAGCTAAATCTGTTTTCCAGCTATAATCCACCCTCTTATTGGTTAAGGGGAGTGCTGTGTTGTCTTTCCCATCATGCTTAGCGCTTTTTTTGTTTTTTCAGCTGCACCATGAGTAAGGAGGACATGTGTGTGGTATAATTGCCTCCTGTCCTGTGTGCAGTTATAGTCAGTGGGTTCCTTATTGTAAGGCTTGAAAGTGTTTTCATTGGGTTTATCTTACACAATGTTAAAATGAATAGTTTGGGTGCAAAAGTTTCATTATACAGAGTCACATACCTGAACAGTATTGGATTGGAAAAGTTTCTGTGACAGTCGATACTGAGTTAATAAGTACCGGAATCGGAAGTGAGAAATGTGGATCTGTGCATCCCTACCCAAAATTATAACCTTTAAGCAGTAAAGGTGACAATCAAACATGAGACAGCATAACCAGTAATTTTCACACAGGATTTGAATAGTCAATGTTTGTGATTTGGGAGGAGAGGATTTTTCTGGACTAGAATTAAACAGTGAATGCAAGTAAACCTCTGTGATTTTTGTGCAAGATATTCAAGTGGTTAGGAGTTACACTGTGTATAAGACCAGCAGGAGGTTTTATTTTAGCTTGTCTGTAGCAACACAACATGACAGATCCTGTTGAGGTGATGGAACAATTTTACCATGAGCTCAATGGTGGGACCAAGGGGTGGCTAATGGTGGCCTTGGCCACCATAGATTAAAGTATTGATGTAGATTATGTACGGTATATCTTCAGCCACCCCAATCATTTGAGAAAAATGTACTATTAGGCATTATTAAAACTAGAAAGCATAGTTTCCTCAAATGAGAGGTGTGGCTTGTTTGCATATGGCCAGCTTGATTTTTATTTTATTTTATATTTTTGACTGTGACTTTTCTTATGCCTAGATGCAGCCACAAAACAAAATAGAAGTTGGTTGCTTGCATTTTAAAGTTATCCAGCTTGCAAGTTTAATATAGAAGCATAAATGGTGGCAGCTATCTTAGATTTTGATCTGCCAACTCAATTTTCAAAAAGAACTTTTGTTCTAGATGTCTCCACACAACAAAACAGAAGTCAGTATCTCACTTTTTCTTTTTAGATGGATATTTATGGATGCAACCATCTTGGATTTTGATGAAGCAACTCAATTTTGAAAGGAACCTTTCTTAGATTACACAGAACTTTATTGATCCCAAGTCATTGGGGGAAGGGACTAGATGTAATCACACAACAAAATGGAAGTCAATAACAATATTATTTTTCAAGTTATCATGTTCACAACAGGCACAGATGGACCTACAGTTGGATGGACAGATGAAAGGTATTTCCAATTCCCCCTCTTCCCTCCACAATGAGATCCAACAAGGCAGAGTGTTTGGAATTTGCCTGAAAGCATATTTGGGATTAGATATTTTTAGGCAGAGAAGACTAAAATAAAACTTTTTGGTCATCCAGGACCGTGCCATGTCTGGCTTGTACTGTGTATTTTAAGATCCTTGAGTTTAGTTTTAGATTTATTTCCTTCATGGTTTATTTTATTTCT
>JBBPBX010003139.1:28744-84680 GCA_038048925.1 Garcialebias charrua | reverse complement strand
TTCAGCAGTTATTCATCTGTCATTCAGCAGTTATTCATCTGTCATTCGGAAGTTGTTCAGCAGTTATTCAGCTGTCATTCAGCAGTTTTTCAGCTGTCATTCAGCAGTTATTCATCTGTCATTCAGCAGTTATTCATCTGTCATTCAGCAGTTATTCATCTGTCATTCAGCAGTTATTCATCTGTCATTCAGCAGTTATTCATCTGTCATTCAGAAGTTCAGTTATTCATCTGTCATTCAGCAGTTATTCATCTGTCATTCAGTAGCAGTTATTCATCTGTCATTCAGCAGTTATTCATCTGTCATTCAGCAGTTATTCATCTGTCATTCAGAAGTTGTTCAGCAGTTATTCAGCTGTCATTCAGCAGTTATTCATCTGTCATTCAGCAGTTATTCATCTGTTATTTAGCAGTTTTTCAGCTGTCATTCAGCAGTTATTCATCTGTCATTCAGCAGTTATTCAGCTGTCATTCAGCAGTTATTCAGCTGTCATTCAGCAGTTATTCATCTGTCATTCAGCAGTTATTCATCTGTCATTCAGAAGTTGTTCAACAGTTATTCAGCTGTCATTCAGCAGTTATTCAGCTGTCATTCAGCAGTTATTCATCTGTCATTCAGCAGTTATTCATCTGTCATTCAGCAGTTATTCATCTGTCATTCAGCAGTTATTCAGCTGTCATTCAGCAGTTATTCATCTGTCATTCAGCAGTTATTCATCTGTCATTCAGCAGTTATTCATCTGTCATTCAGCAGTTATTCAGCTGTCATTCAGCAGTTATTCATCTGTCATTCAGCAGTTATTCATCTGTCATTCAGCAGTTATTCAGCTGTCATTCAGCAGTTATTCATCTGTCATTCAGCAGTTGTTCAGCAGTTATTCAGATGTCATTCAGCAGTTTTTCAGCTGTCATTCAGCAGTTATTCATCTGTTATTCAGAAGTTGTTCAGCAGTTATTCATCTGTCATTCAGCAGTTATTCAGATGTCATTCAGCAGTTATTCAGATGTCATTCAGCAGTTATTCAGATGTCATTTAGCAGTTATTCAACTGTCATTCAGCAGTTATTCATGTCATTCAGCAGTTATTCATCTGTCATTCAGCAGTTATTCATATGTCATTCAGCAGTTATTCATCTGTCATTCAGCAGTTATTCAGCTGTCATTCAGCAGTTATTCATCTGTCATTCAGAAGTTATTCATCTGTCATTCAGCAGTTATTCATCTGTCATTCAGCAGTTATTCATCTGTCATTCAGCAGTTATTCAGCTGTCATTCAACAGTTATTCAGCAGTTATTCATCTGTCATTCAGCAGTTATTCATCTGTCATTCAGCAGTTATTCATCTGTCATTCAGCAGTTATTCATCTGTCATTCAGCAGTTTTCAGCAGTTATTCATCTGTCATTCAGCAGTTATTCATCTGTCATTCAGCAGTTATTCATCTGTCATTCAGCAGTTATTCATCTGTCATTCAGCAGTTATTCATCTGTCATTCAGCAGTTATTCATCTGTCATTCAGCAGTTATTCATCTGTCATTCAGCAGTTATTCATCTGTCATTCAGCAGTTATTCATCTGTCATTCAGCAGTTATTCATCTGTCATTCAGCAGTTATTCATCTGTCATTCAGAAGTTATTCATCTGTCATTCAGCAGTTATTCATCTGTCATTCAGCAGTTATTCATCTGTCATTCAGCAGTTATTCATCTGTCATTCAGCAGTTATTCATCTGTCATTCAGCAGTTATTCATCTGTCATTCAGAAGTTATTCACAGTTATTCATCTGTCATTCAGCAGTTATTCATCTGTCATTCAGCAGTTATTCATCTGTCATTCAGAAGTTATTCATCTGTCATTCAGCAGTTATTCAGCAGTTCTTCATCTGTCATTCAGCAGTTATTCATCTATCGTTCAGAAGTTATTCAGCAGTTCTGCATCTGTCATTCAGCAGTTATTCAGCTGTTATTCAGCAGTTATTCATCTGTCATTCAGCAGATATTCATCTGTCATTCATCTGACATTCAACAGTTATTCAGCAGTTCTTCATCTGTCATTCAGCAGTTATTCAGCAGTTCTTCATCTATCGTTCAGCAGTTATTCAGCAGTTCTGCATCTGTCATTCAGCCGTTATTCAGCTGTTATTCAGCAGTTATTCATCTGTCATTCAGCAGATATTCATCTGTCATTCAGCAGTAATTCAGCAGTTATTCATCTGTCATTCAGAAGTTGTTCAGCAGTTATTCATCTGTCATTCAGCAGTTATTCATCTGTCATTCAGAAGTTGTTCAGCAGTTATTCAGCTGTCATTCAGCAGTTATTCAGCTGACATTCAGCAGTTATTCATCTGTCATTCAGCAGTTATTCATCTGTCATTCAGCAGTTATTCATCTGTCATTCAGAAGTTATTCATCTGTCATTCAGCAGTTATTCTGTCTTTCGTTATTCAGCAGTTATTCATTCTGTCATTCAGCAGATATTCATCTGTCATTCAGCAGTAATTCAGCAGTTATTCATCTGTCATTCAGAAGTTGTTCAGCAGTTATTCATCTGTCATTCAGCAGTTATTCATCTGTCATTCAGAAGTTGTTCAGCAGTTATTCAGCTGTCATTCAGCAGTTATTCAGCTGTCATTCAGCAGTTATTCATCTGTCATTCAGCAGTTATTCATCTGTCATTCAGCAGTTATTCATCTGTCATTCAGCAGTTATTCATCTGTCATTCAGCAGTTATTCATCTGTCATTCAGCAGTTATTCATCTGTCATTCAGCAGTTATTCATCTGTCATTCAGCAGTTATTCATCTGTCATTCAGAAGTTATTCATCTGTCATTCAGCAGTTATTCATCTGTCATTCAGAAGTTGTTCAGCAGTTATTCAGCTGTCATTCAGCAGTTATTCATCCATCATTCAGCAGTTATTCATCTGTCATTCAGCAGTTGTTCAGCAGTTATTCAGATGTCATTCAGCAGTTTTTCAGCTGTCATTCAGCAGTTATTCATCTGTTATTCAGAAGTTGTTCAGCAGTTATTCATCTGTCATTCAGCAGTTATTCATCTGTCATTCAGCTGTCATTCAACAGTTGTTCAGCAGTTATTCATCTGTCATTCAGCAGTTATTCATCTGTCATTCAGCAGTTATTCATCTGTCATTCAGCAGTTATTCATCTGTCATTCAGCAGTTATTCATCTGTCATTCAGAAGTTATTCATCTGTCATTCAGCAGTTATTCAGCAGTTCTTCATCTGTCATTCAGCAGTTATTCAGCAGTTCTTCATCTATCGTTCAGCAGTTATTCAGCAGTTCTGCATCTGTCATTCAGCCGTTATTCAGCTGTTATTCAGCAGTTATTCATCTGTCATTCAGCAGATATTCATCTGTCATTCATCTGACATTCAACAGTTATTCAGCAGTTCTTCATCTGTCATTCAGCAGTTATTCAGCAGTTCTTCATCTATCGTTCAGCAGTTATTCAGCAGTTCTGCATCTGTCATTCAGCAGTTATTCAGCTGTTATTCAGCAGTTATTCATCTGTCATTCAGAATTTGTTCAGCAGTTATTCATCTGTCATTCAGCAGTTATTCATCTGTCATTCAGCAGTTATTCAGCTTTCATTCAGCAGTTATTCATCTGTCATTCAGCAGTTATTTATCTGTCATTCAGCAATTATTCATCTGTCATTCAGCAGTTGTTCAGCAGTTATTCATCTGAAATTCAACAGTTATTCAGCTGTCATTCAGCAGTTATTCAGCAGTTCTTCATCTGTCATTCAGCAGTTATTCAGCTGACATTCAACAGTTATTCAGCAGTTCTTCATCTGTCATTCAGCAGTTATTAAGCTGTCATTCAGCAGTTATTCATCTGTCATTCAGCAGTTCTTCATCTGTCATTCAGCAGCTATTCAGCTGACATTCAACAGTTATTCAACAGTTCTTCATCTGTCATTCAGCAGTTATTCAGCTGTCATTCAGCAGTTATTCATCTGTCATTCAGCAGTTATTCATCTGTCATTCAGCAGTTATTCAGCTGTCATTCAGCAGTTATTCATCTGTCATTCAGCAGTTATTCATCTGTCATTCAGCAGTTATTCATCTGTCATTCAGCAGTTATTCAGCTGTCATCCAGCAGTTATTCAGCTGTCATTCAGCAGTTGTTCAGCAGTTATTCAGATGTTGTTCAGCAGTTATTCAGATGTCGTTCAGCAGTTATTCAGATGTCGTTCAGCAGTTATTCAGATGTCGTTCAGCAGTTATTCAGATGTCGTTCAGCAGTTATTTATCAGTTGTTCAGCAGTTATTCAGCTGTCGTTCAGCAGTTATTCAGCTGTCATTCAGCAGTTATTCAGCTGTCATTCAGCAGTTGTTCAGCAGTTATTCAGATGTCGTTCAGCAGTTTTTTCAGATGTCGTTCAGCAGTTATTTATCAGTCGTTCAGCAGTTATCCAGCAGTTATTGAAGTTTTGCTAATCGTAGCTTTTAGCTATTTAAATTTTTTTAGCTTTTGGTTATTGTTGCTAATAGTTTTGTCAGTCTTAGCTTTTAGATACTGTACTAGTCTGATAGCTTTAGTTTGTAGTTATTTTGGTAATTTAGCCTTAAAATTAGTCTAGCTAGATTTCACTGTTATTGTTTGTTTTGCTCATTTTAGCTATTGTTCTGATTTTTTTAGCTTTAAAGGGGACCACACATGCAAAATTCACTTTTTAATGTTTTTTTACTAAACTTTGGGTATTTACTTCATAAAAAAACAGTCCTTGTGCCAAAAAAATGCACCCAGTGGTTTATTTACTCTAAGTAGATTTATTTATTTTTGATAAATACACCAGGATTCACACTTCCTGCATTTATTGACGTCACAAGCCGCCAGCCAATCAGATCAAACCTGAGTCCAGCCCCTCACCTAGCAACCCCTGGTTAGGCTCAACCCACTTCTGTATTAAACACATGACTGTTGTTTTTCATGATTTCATCTCATCTTTTGTTTATATGTTCTTAATTTCATGTGTACAGCACTTTGTTGCAGCTGTGTTTTTTTAAATGGCTTTATAAATAAAGTATAATTGTTATTTTTATGTTTTAGTTCAATTTTTAGTGTATTTGCGATCGCTGCCAACGCGCAGCCGGCAAAAATTAAACGAGCGGACCACAGGCGGAAGGACCGGGTTCGACGGGACCCTCTTCCGGCGCGATGGAGCGGAGCTTCAACTGTACAGCCTTGCAGCAGCCTCGCAGCAGGCTCGCAGCAAGAGGACCTTCTCCTTACAGATTAATTTACGGGAGACACTTGGTGAACTTTGTGTTGTCTTCACTGGAACAGCGATAACTCCCAAAATCTCATCGCGTGCAACGAGCGGAGCTGGCGAAAACCGGAAGAGGAACAAGCTAACATTAGCTTCGGATTCGGGTGGTCTAATGCTAAAAGGAGCAGCAAACTGCGGCGCGCTCAGACGGGTTTCGGTAAGTTATCTTAAGCTAACACTAACAGTAAGTCAAATGAGTAATAAAAAAAGAGCTAATTTTAAAACAACAACACATTACAGATACTGGCTGTTACAGAGGGCGTGAACAGATCGTTGAAGGGCGTGGACTTCAAGAAACCGGTCGTTCAAAACGAAAGTTAAAAATGGCAGAATTAAAAAGGGTATAATTGATTATCTAATAATTATTTTGTGCATTAAATTGAAGGAATAGGGTCTGGATATCCCACAGAAATACCATAAAAATTTAAAAAATACATCTGAGGTCCCCTTTAACTGTTAAACGTCAGCTTCTTCCCCTGCTGTATTTCTACAGAAAAGGCTAATGGTTCTCCAGGAGTTTAGCTTTTGTTTACTGAGGTTTGAGTCAGTCTGAGTCTTAAATCAGCCGAAGTTTCAGAGTTTGGACACAGTTCTGGAGAATTAATGTGTCGCATAAAAAAACAGTCCAAACATCAGCTAAAATAGATTAAATGATCTTCATTTAAATTTCTTCCTCTGTATTTTCTGTGTGAATGTGTCAGAGGATTAAAAATCACTGTGAAGAACTTCGGCTGATATGCATGACAAACAACACGCCGATGAGATGAGGACAGTCGGAGAATCCTTCCTCATTGACCTGAGAGGAGAGACGTCGTCACTCTGCTCCGAACACAAGTGCACATATTTCCAAAACATGACATGAGGCTGAAAGAGCCGAAGGAACAGCTGAAACCAGAGGTCATGGGTTTAAATCCCGTCATATCAGACTGAGAAAGGTCAAAGGTCGTCTCCAAGCTAAAACATTTATTTAACAGTTCAGATATAACGAGTGACCTAAACACATTAAATGTTTATAGTAGGGGAGTCTTTTTACTAGATTTAATTAGAGCAAGTACAAGTTTTTCACTGTGGGTATTTGAAGGTACTGAGTAGTTAAGTAGTACTTAAACATTGCACAGTGTCTTTATTCATACCCATCTGCTCACCACAGACTCATGTTCGGGCTGCTGTTTAATGTGCGTTCACATTATTAGTGTTTTGTGCTATCTTAGATCCTTTATTACTGTTTCTTTTTATACTTTATATTTTTGCTGTTGTTGGATGTAACTGGGACCCTGAGTACATAATTTTGTTCCACCTCATGTACCACATGTGATGTGAATTACACTAAACTTGAACTTGACTTAGTTCAGAACAGTCTTCTGTCTGAACATCATTTATCCTGAAATGTTCCCAAACTACAAACTTTTTGTTCCCTCAGTTTGTTGAGAGGCGGAGGAGGAGACATCACAGATCAAAGTGGTACTGGTCTGAGTATCAGGCTGTCTGATGAGTACAAGTACTCAAGTATTTGAGGCTGACATGTCAGCCGGTTTAAAGTTGATCCAGGAGCAACAACAGTCAGAGGTCCGGATCAGAACCAGGAGGAACATTCAGTAACTGATGAGGTGAATGATCAGCAGGTCAGTCTGTAGAAGTAAAGATGGGCACAGGCTCAGTCTGCCTAAAACTAGAGGAACAGTTTCAGAATAAAGCTCCTGAATGAACTTCAAAATAAGGTTCCTAAATAAAGACTTTCATCTCCAGTTCATAATCTGATCCGCAAATTAGAAGAATCTGGAGAAATCTGAGCTCAAAGGACGAGGCCCTTGGGGGTCCCTGCACTAAAACCAGGTCAAGTCTCCACATCCTCTAGAAAGAGGAGCGGGACCATCCAGCCTGGTATCAGCCTGCCTCTCTGATGGTATGGGGGTGCATTAGTCCTCTTTACTAATAAGGAGTAACCTTCTGGACTGAAACCTTCTCCTCTCTAAAACCAACATGGCAGCTTCATCTGAAGAAACCACAAGACTAGACCAGAACCAGAGCAGAGGACAGATGTTTACCCAGAATGCACTGCGGCAAACAGCTCCTCTAGCTGTCAGCACGGTGGTGGAGGCTGATGGTTTGGGGTCTGGACCCGGGTTTTCACTCCCCGGTTCTGGATTTTGGTCCAGATTGTGCTCCATAAATGTATCCCCGTACAACAGACCGGAACCTTAAGATCTTACACTGTCCAAAATCCTTTAAAGCAGCTTCAGCTGTTAGCTGTGTTTCAGCAGAGCAGCTAGCATGGTGACCCAGAACAAAGACGTTTTCAGGAGGAACTAGAGCTCAGAAGAGCCGGTTTACAATGTGTGATAAGCGCTTTACCTTCATGGCATGAATCATCCATAAAAACATTTAAATTACGAGTTAACGACCATATTTTAGAGGTTAAACTGTGCGAAGCTAACTCACCTTCCGTCACACTCCAGTGTTGGGCTGCGCGTGAGTTAGCGGAGGCGCGCCTGAGCGATTATTTATCTATAAATCCTCTTTATATTCACTATGATCGTTTCAAGCACTTTAGAATTACCTATTATTCTCATAAATTAGAACAAAAAATTAAAATGTTCCCAAACAACGATTTAAATTCGACTCTGTTTTCACATTTGTGTTCAGGCGCTCTATGGTCACACATCTTTAAAGGTCCTGCGGCTCAAACTGTCCGGGAGAGAGTGGAGTTGTTAGCAACCAGCAACAACAACATGGCTGTTTCCTCAGGTTCTCAGGTGATTTCTCTGTACAGGATGATGCTGAGGGAGAGCAAGAAGTTTCCTTCTTACAACTACCGGTAAGAGACGGAGTGTGTACGGGGTTTTCCGGGCGGTTTGAACCGGCTGTCGGCGGTCGAGGAGCCGAAGAACACGCAGCTAACTGTGTTGTCTTTACATATGTTGTTGTGTAGCCCGGAGCTTTCATTGCATGATGAGACATTTAAATGTAAAATGTATTTTACATTGGTTGGCACAATGTTCTATAGTTTAAATTAAAAGCATGTTAAGTATTAAAGCCTTCTAACGTCATGTCTTTAGAGCTGTTTTTATTGCTGCTGGTTTTAGGAAGACATAACTTTTCTTTTTGTTGCATGAACAAAGTTGTCCCTGAGAGCCTCAGATCAACAAAAGAAACCTTCCACACTTTTACTCTGATACTTCACTCATCTGTTTTAGGGGTGACTCTCGGCTACTACCACGCCAAGTTTTAGCTTACAATCTGAGAAATGGCCCAAGTTAAAGCCTTGTTTTGTTGCTGCCTGTGGTGGCTATCTTTATTTGGTTCACATCCGTCCTGTGGTTCATGATATTTTGCTAACACACACATTAACATGATCACCCGTCCACATGAAAGTTGCGTAATAACTTAAGAAGTAACTGTTACAGAATAATTACTCTAGTACTGTTCCTGTTGCATTTATTGACAGGAAGAAAATCAAAATTTACATAAGTAAGTAAGTAAAGTAAGTAAACTTTGTTTATATAGCACCTTTCACAGACATAAAATCACAAAGTGCTTTGCAAAAAGGAATACACATACTAAAATCATAAACTCTCAAAGTGCTGTACAAAAAGGTTACACATGATAAACTCTAAAATCAATAAGCACAATTAACCATAAGCCTGTTTGAAAAGATAAGTCGTAAGACTTTTTAAAAATGCATCAGTTGACTCGGAGACACGCATTGTTAGAGGGAGAGTTCCAGAGCCTCGGAGCCACCACCTCCTGAAATGCTCTATCACCAGGGGTTTTAAAACGAGTTCTAGGAACTGACAGCAGTAACTGATTGGAAGACCTCAGAGTTCTAGACTGACAGAGTGAGTGGCTTCAAAAGTTCCAAAATATATTTGGGAGTCTTACCATGGAGTGCTTTAAAAGTTAAAACCAAATTTTTAAAACGAACCCTAAAATACATCGGAAGCCAGAACAGGACTTCTATGATCTGTTCTGTGGGTTCTAGTTAAAAGCCTGGCTGCAGCGTTCTGCACAGACTGAAGAGAAGCCATGGTGGATTTACTTATCCCTACTAAAAGGCTGTTGCAATAATCTAACCGAGAAGAAATAAAAGCATGGACAATCATTTCTAATTCTGTTTGAGATACAATAGCTCGCAGCTTTGAAATGTTCCTTAAATGATAAAAACAGTTGCGAACTACAGTTTACAATGATTGTCCATTGACAGAGAGCTGTCAAAGAGAACACCCAGATATCTAAGGCTATTTTTGTTCAAGAGATTTAAGAACCCAAGATGCTTCCTTATTTCCATGATTTTATCATTAGGAGCAACGATAAGCATTTCAGTCTTAGCAGCATTTAACTGCAAGTGGTTGTCATATTTTAATGTCAGATAGGCAGTTACTGAGTTCAGTCAATTTGTAAAATTCCGACGATCGAAATAAACAGTAGATTTTAATATCGTCTGCATAGACATGGTAATCAAACTGGGGATCCGATCCTGAAGGAACAGTTCAGCTCAGAGGTTTCCTCGTCCTCCGTTTGTTTCCCAGGATGGAACGATCCTCCAACAAACATCTCCCAAGGATAAAAAAACAAACCAAACCAAGAACTTTGAGCCAAAGTTTGATTGATCCATGATGTTTGGACCAAACTGTCCAACCGTGCAGCTGTTGCTTTAAAGTGAAGGTGAGGAAAATGAAGGTCGTCCTCCTCACTTTGATCCACAACATGATGCTGCCACCACCATGCCTAAGATGAGAGTTCTGCAATGAAGTTAAACTCAAAGCAGTCTGCTCCTCAGATAAATAATGTTAACTTGTATGTATGCATGTATGTAATGTATGCATGCACAAACCGAATTCCAAAAAAGTTGGGACACTAAACAAATTGTGAATAAAAACTCAATGCAATGATGTGGAGATGGTAAATGTCAATATTTTATTCGTAATAGAACATAGATGACAGATCAAAAGTTTAATCTGAGTAAATGTAACATTTTAAAGGAAAAATATGTTGATTCAAAATTTCACAGTGTCAACAAATCCCAAAAAAGTTGGGACAAGTAGCAATAAGTGGCTGGAAAAAGGAAATTGAGCATATAATGAACAGCTGGAAGACCAATTAACACTAATTAGGTCAATTGACAACATGATTGGGTATAAAAAGAGCTTCTCAGAGTGTCAGTGTCTCTCAGAAGCCAAGATGGTAAGAGGATCACCAATTCCACCATTGTTGCGCAGAAAGATAGTGCAGCAATACCAGAATGGTGTTACCCAGCGTAAAATAGCAAAGACTTTTAAGTTATCATCATCAACCGTGCATAACATCATCAAAAGATTCAGAGAATCTGGAACAATCGCTGTGCGTAAGGGTCAAGGTCGTAAAACTCTACTGGATGCTCGTGATCTCCGGGCCCTTAAACGTCACTGCACCTCAAACAGGAATGCCACTGTCAAGGAAATAACAGAATGGGCTCAGGAATACTTCCAGAAAGCATTGTCAGTGAACACAATCCACCGTGCCATCCGCCGTTGCCAGCTGAAACTCTACAGTGCAAAGAGGAAGCCATTTCTAAGCAAGCTCCACAAGCTCAGACGTTTGCACTGGGCCAGGGGTCATTTAAAATGGAGTGTGGCAAAATGGAAGACTGTTCTGTGGTCAGATGAGTCACGATTTGAAGTTCTTTATGGAACACTGGGACGCCATGTCATCCGGACCAGAGAGGACAAGGATAGCCCAAGTTGTTATCAACGCTCCGTTCAGAAGCCTGCATCACTGATGGTATGGGGTTGCATGAGCGCTTGTGGCATGGGCAGCTTGCATGTCTGGAAAGGCACCATTAATGCAGAGAACTATGTTCAGGTTCTAGAACAACATATGCTCCATCTAGACGTCATCTCTTTCAGGGAAGACCCTGCATTTTTCAACAAGATAATGCCAGACCACATTCTGCAGCAATCACAACATCATGGCTACGTAGGAGAAGGATCCGGTACTGAAATGTCCAGCCTGCAGTCCAGATCTTTCACCTATAGAGAACATTTGGTGCATCATAAAGAGGAAGGTGCAACAAAGAAGGCCCAAGACGATTGAACAGTTAGAGGCCTGTATTAGACATGAATGTAGAGCATTCCTATTTCTAAACTTGAGAAACTGGTCTCCTCTGTCCCCAGACGTCTGTTGAGTGTTGTAAGAAGAAGGGGGGATGCCACACAGTGGTAAAAATGGACTTGTCCCAACTTTTTTGGGATTTGTTGACGCCATGAAATTTTGAAACAACATATTTTTCTCTTAAAATGATACATTCTCTCAGTTTAAACATTTGATCTGTGATTTGTGTTCTATTCTGGGATAAGTGAAGCAGTCACACCTGTCTACACCCTCTTCTGCTCCACTCTGGGCCCTTGAGCAAGGCCCTTAACCCACACCATCTGCTCCCCCGGGAACCTTAGATATCAGCTCTGCTCCACACAGAGGGCTATGGTATCTCGGTGGTCTGTGATTGTGTCGGGAAGGGCATCTGCTGTAGAAACAATTGCCAAGTCTTCGTGCGACTAGTTCGCTATGGCGACCCCTGACAAAGGGAGAAACTGAAAGAAGAAGAAAAATATATATATATTGCAGAGATTGGTGAAGGCTGCACAGAATTCTGTTGGAGTCAGCCTCTCCACCATCACAGACATCTACTCCTCCAGATGCAGGAAGAGGGCCCCCTGCATCATGAAGGACCACACTCACCCAGCACACACACTTTTTTGCCCCACTTCCCTCAGGAAGGAGGTTGAGGATCATTAAGTGTAGAACCACTAGACTGAGGAACAGCTTCTACCCTGAGCCTTTTAGACTCATGAATATCTAACCAGAAGAATCACTGTGATGCCACTTGATTGTTGATATGTGCTGCTGCTGAGAGAGGAGTAAAGGAGGCCATCTTTGTGAAAAGAAACCGCCCATCATTAAACAGAGGTGGAGGCCTCCGGGTTCAACTGTCCCCCTCTTATAATGCTGTTATTGCTAGTATCACTCAGCCCTCTGTGAATAGCAAACAACCATCAGGGTGCTAATGATCCATCGTTAGGCTGATGGTCCTCCTTGATCATGTGATCAGCTGGTTTCGGCTGTCATCAGCAAACTGGTTGATCCACTGTGAGAGGGTGCTATTTATAAGACTGAGCTGAATACAGCAGCTCAGACTGAGGAAGTCCTTCGGACGAATGACGAAACGTTTCTACAATTTTTTTTGCTTTGTTTTTTGAATGTCCAGAGGACCAGACTTAACTTATTTAGATTTTGTTAATAACACTTTATTCTCAATTAGCAGAACCAGAAAGTTCATTCTCAATAGTCCAGGTATCAAATCCGCTCATTCTCAATCAGTTCATCTGGACAGTTTCTTTTTAGTAGAAACGTTTCACCCTCACTCCAGAGGGCTTCGTCAGTCAGAGCAGTCCAAAGCAAACTGAAGCTACCCCACCAAGTAAACAACTTAAGTGGACCAACCAGTTTATTCTCAATTGTTCTTCTCAATATGTAAACATCTGTTATGATTGTGTATTGTTGTTGTCACTCTTTGTTAAATCAGTCCCAGAGGCTCAATGGGACCAACCTGTAGAAATAAAGGTTGAATGGAAAAACAATTAAGACCGGTTGTGGAGTGGTCCGGTCCAGCTTGGTGAGTTTGAGATGTGACAACTCGGACATCAGAGAGCTGCTCGCATCATGTGGACTGCCACTGTGTTGAATTATGGAGCATCCAGATGAGAAGCAACCCCCCCCCAGTGAAATAAACCTCAGAAGCTGCTGCAGCTCGTCTCATCGTGTGCAGCAGCAGAAATTAATATTAGTTCATGAGCATACTGATGCTCATCCTCCAGAGGCACGTGCACAGAGTCCAAGCGTGTGCGTGTACTGCTCTGTTCAAAGACTACTGAGAGAGTCTTCTGTCCACAAACAGGGAGTGAGTCACTTGGTAGCTCCTGTTGGAGTCAGAGAGCAGGTTTTAACATCCATCAATCATCTTTTACACACTTCTTCCATTTTGGGTCATGGGGTTGCCAGTGCCCATGTCCAGCAGTCACTGTGTGAGGGGCGGGGGACACCTTGGACAGGTCTCCAGTCCATCACAGGGACACATAGAGACAAATGAGACAAACAATCATTCACTCTCTCTCCTAGAGACAATTCAGAGTTACATTCAGTCTAACATGCATGTTTTTAGTCTGTGGGAGGAAACTGGAGTACCTGGAGAAAACCCACGCATGCACAGAGAGAACATGCAGACTCTGGTCTGACGAAGAGTTTCTGGTCTGACAAAGAGTTTCTGGACTGACGAAGAGTGTCTGGACTGACGAAGAGTTTCCGGACTGACGAAGAGTTTCCGGACTGACGAAGAGTTTCCGGACTAACGAAGAGTTTCCGGACTGACGAAGAGTTTTGTCTTTTTCTATCCTAAAAGAACACCTGTGGAGGCGTTTGGTCGACGGTGCTGTAACCAAAAATCAGCCGAAGCGTTTCTTCTCCTCCTGAAGGAGTTCCCTTCCAGGAAGTCCTCCAACATTTGGAAGAATTTGACATTTTTTCATATTTCTTTCTTTCTTTAATTATTTTCTTTAATTATTTTCCAGGTTTGGATAAATGAGAGAACATAAAGTGTGGAACCAAAAAGGCGTTCAATACAAGATCAACTGGACTTTATTTGTAACAGAAAACGTTTCACCCTTTATCCAAAGGGCTTTTTTAATTCAAAAGAGCAGCAGTTGATCTTGTATTGAACGCCTTTTTGATTTATCATGTCCTGGACGACTGAGAATCTTCACCAGCATAAAGTGTGGAACAACACTTTGTGTTCCTGAGTTTTACTTTGTTCCATTTTTTTAATGAACAAAAACGAATAATTTCAAAATAAAACCTCAGATATTCTTTTTGTTTAAAATGACCCAGTTCTGGGTCAGTGTTTGACCCGTCTCACAAGTTCATTGTTAGTTCAAACAGAAGAACAAAACGTCTTTGAACACACCACCAGATGTTTGATTAGGTCCACCCTAGAGGATGAGTGCCTGGCTTGGACTCATCTGGCTTGGACTGAGATATGAGACTGTGTAGGTCCTTGGAGTCCAGACTCAGACTGGTCCAGTCTTTAATGGTCCAGTGTTAGTTCTGTGTGAACGGTAGCCTCAGCTTCCTGTTCTGACAGGAAGTGGTAGCAGGTGTGGGCTGCTGCTGCTCCATGTGCTTCCAGCTAGCTGAGCGTTCTGGTACGTATGGGTCTGACCTCTGACATCATCATCCTGGTCTCTGTAGACCTGCTGCAGATCAGTTACAGCCGCATGGATTTAAACCACCTCAGTTCTGATGCCCAGTTTGGACTTGGGCAGGTCCTATTCAGCGTGGCTGCCTGTCTGAAGGTGGTGCTGCCCTCTGATTGGCTGAACAGCTGATCAGGTGTAGAGTGTGGCTCTAAAGCTACCGTTGTTTTAATTTTATTGTAAAACGGAAAAAGTCTTGGCTAATCAGCTGCTAACACCAAACAGGCTACAGCTTAGCTAAAGTAGTCGGGCTCGACACCCTGACATATCCCATTTAGTTTGTAGCAGGTCGCTTTAGTTTGTAGCAGGTCGCTCTTGTAAATGAGTCCATGAGGCTCAATGAGATTTTACTTGACTAAATAAAGGTTGAATGAATAACATCCACCACTTCCTCATCAGATGATCTACGTATAACTTGTCCTGGACGGCAGCGGGCGATATGCATTCCTCTGCAGAATGTTAATGATCAGTCTGGACCGGACCTTTGGATCTTGATAACAGAGTTCAGGAATTAAAACTCGGACATGTCTCGTCCCTGTCGTCTCTTCATTGTCTCGTTCTGTTTTTTTGCTGATTCTTCGTCTGTATGAATGTTTTCATGAATGGCAGAGCGCCACTCCCTCTCAGCACCAGGAAATGTGTCTAACAGGCAGAAAAATGTCCAGACCAGACTCAGACTGGGTCTCATGCTGTTGGTTCTGGGTCATCGTCTGCAGGAATGCTGAGTCATGCCTGCTTTAACAACAACTGAATCAGCATAAATTAACACGAGGTGAAGTTTGGTGTGATGTTTCAACTCAGACATTGTCTGATTGGATGGTTGTGATTCCTTAAATGAAGTCTTCACCATCTTTAGGTCCAATAGACCCCCTCAGATGAGATGTTCCCTCCTCGGTGGAGGCGTACCTGCTCAGGTTGATGTGGGGTGACCTGAATCTGCCAGACTTTGCTTCCGGCGATGTTCTGTTGACGCCGTGCTAACAGCTGATGCAGGCGCTTGCTGTCTTCCTGGGATTAAACTCTGCCTGAGTTCAGAGGACTTTGTCAACCCCAGGAAAAACATGAGAAGAACACGGAGACCAACAGAAGTCCATGAAACATTCATGAGCTCTGCAGGAAGTTAGACAGAAAACACAGACATTCTCCCTGAAAAGAGCAAATCCAAGCAGCCCAAAGGTTTTCTGTCTGCTGCGGGGAGACGTTCAGGACAGCTGGACATCCTTGTCCACACAGATCTATATGAGGACTTCTGGACATCTCAGTCCACACAGATCTATACGAGGACAGCCGGACGTCTCAGTCAACAGATCTATACGAGGACATCCGGACGTCTCAGTCCACACAGATCTATACAATGCAAGCCGGACGTCTCAGTCCACACAGATCTATACGAGGACAGCCGGACGTCTCAGTCCACACAGATCTATACGAGGACAGCCGGACGTCTCAGTCCACACAGATCTATAAAAGGACCGTCTGACATCTCTGTCCACACAGATCTATGCGAGAACAACCGGATGTCTCAGTCCACAGATCTATACAAGGACAGTCGGACGTCTTTGTCCACACAGATCTATACGAGGACAGTCGGACGTCTCAGTCCACACAGATCTATACGAGGACAGCCGGACGTCTCAGTCCACACAGATCTATAAAAGGACAGTCGGACATCTCTGTCCACACAGATCTATGCAAAAACAACAGGACGTCTCAGTCCACAGATCTATACAAGGATAGTCGGACGTCTTTGTCCACACAGATCTATACGAGGACAGTCGGACATCTCAGTCCACACAGATCTATACGAGGACAGCCGGACGTCTCAGTCCACACAGATCTATACGAGGACAGCCGGACGTCTCTGTCCACACAGATCTATACGAGGACAGCCGGACGTCTCTGTCCACACAGATCTATACGAGGACAGCCGGACATCTCTGTCCACACAGATCTATACAAGGACAGTCGGACATCTCTGTCCACACAGATCTATGCGAGAACAACCGAACGTCTCTGTCCACAGATCTATACAAGGACAGTCGGACGTCTCTGTCCACACAGATCTATACGAGGACAGCCGGACGTCTCAGTCCACACAGATCTATACAAGCACAGCCGGACGTCTCTGTCCACACAGATCTATACGAGGACAGCCGGACGTCTCTGTCCACACAGATCTATACGAGGACAGCCGGACGTCTCTGTCCACACAGATCTATACGAGGACAGCCGGACGTCTCTGTCCACACAGATCTATACGAGGACAGCCGGACGTCTCTGTCCACACAGATCTATACGAGGACAGCCGGACGTCTCTGTCCACACAGATCTATACGAGGACAGCCGGACGTCTCTGTCCACACAGATCTATACGAGGACAGCCGGACGTCTCTGTCCACACAGATCTATACGAGGACAGCCGGACGTCTCAGTCCACACAGATCTATACGAGGACAGCCGGACGTCTCGGTCCACACAGATCTATACGAGGACAGCCGGACGTCTCAGTCCACACAGATCTATACGAGGACAGCCGGACGTCTCAGTCCACACAGATCTATACGAGGACAGCCGGACGTCTCAGTCCACACAGATCTATACGAGGACAGCCGGACGTCTCAGTCCACACAGATCTATACGAGGACAGCCGGACGTCTCAGTCCACACAGATCTATACGAGGACAGCCGGACGTCTCAGTCCACACAGATCTATACGAGGACAGCCGGACGTCTCAGTCCACACAGATCTATACGAGGACAGCCGGACGTCTCAGTCCACACAGATCTATACGAGGACAGCCGGACGTCTCAGTCCACACAGATCTATACGAGGACAGCCGGACGTCTCAGTCCACACAGATCTATACGAGGACAGCCGGACATCTCTGTCCACACAGATCTATACGGGAATGAGGACAGCCGGACGTCTCAGTCAACACAGATCTATACGAGAAGAACTGGACGTCTCAGTCAACACAGATCTATACGAGGACAGCCGGACATCTCTGTCCACACAGATCTATACGAGGACAGCCGGACATCTCTGTCCACACAGATCTATACGAGGACAGCCGGACATCTCTGTCCTCACAGATCTATACGAGGACAGCTGGACGTCTCAGTCCACACAGATCTATACGAGGACAGCCGGACGTCTCAGTCCACACAGATCTATACAAGGACAGCCGGATGTCTCAGTCCACACAGATCTATACGAACACAGCCGGACGTCTCAGTCCACACAGATCTATACGAGGTCAGCCGGACGTCTCAGTCCACACAGATCTATATGAGGACAGCCGGACATCTCTGTCCACACAGATCTATACGAGGACAGCCGGACGTCTCAGTCCACAAATCTATACGAGGACAGCCGGACGTCTCTGTCCACACTGATCTATACGAGGACAGCCAGACGTCTCTGTCCACACAGATCTATACGAGGACAGCCGGACGTCTCAGTCCACACAGATCTATACGAGGACAGCCGGACGTCTCTGTCCACACAGATCTATACGAGGACAGCCGGACGTCTCAGTCCACACAGATCTATACGAGGACAGCCGGACGTCTCTGTCCACACAGATCTATACGAGGACAGCCGGACGTCTCTGTCCACACAGATCTATACGAGGACAGCCGGACGTCTCAGTCCACACAGATCTATACGAGGACAGCCGGACGTCTCTAGTCCACACAGATCTATACGAGGACAGCCGGACGTCTCAGTCCACACAGATCTATACGAGGACAGCCGGACGTCTCAGTCCACACAGATCTATACGAGGACAGCCGGACGTCTCAGTCCACACAGATCTATACGAGGACAGCCGGACGTCTCAGTCCACACAGATCTATACGAGGACAGCCGGACGTCTCAGTCCACACAGATCTATACGAGGACAGCCGGACGTCTCAGTCCACACAGATCTATACGAGGACAGCCGGACGTCTCAGTCCACACAGATCTATACGAGGACAGCCGGACGTCACTGTCCACACAGATCTATACGAGGACAGCCGGACGTCTCAGTCCACAGATCTATACGAGGACAGCCGGACGTCTCAATCCTCCCAGATCTATACTAGGACAGCTGGACGTCTCAGTCCACACAGATCTATACGAGGACAGCCGGACGTCTTAGTCCACATAGATCTGTATTAAAGATGGTCAGAAGTCAATAATCCACCTGTTTGTCCGCAGGTCCCTAGCAGTTGCAGCCCTCTGAGATCGTCAACATTTCTAGGTGTTCAGCCAGTGGTCCTCTGGTCCATGACATGTTTTTATGAACCAACTTTTTTCTACAGGAGTGTCTAACCTCTCATCAGTGTGATGCCTTCTACTAGGACTAAAGTAGGGCTTGACTTTGACTTAGTTCATTTTGGGACTACTAATCTTTGGAAGGAGATTCAGAACTCTGGAGGAATTGTATTTAGTTTTTGATCTAGGAACACTTTATGATCCCCTAGAAATGACCTAGAGGTCTGAGTTTCCTTCTTGGACCTGGAGCCTCCATGACCCAATACCAGATGTCGTTCAAGCTCGATGGATGAATGGAAGTAAAGATATTTGAATGTACTTAGTGTTTAGTGTAACATGATGAAGGATGAAACCCACCAACCTCACACATTAGAGGCATCTGTGGCTGAGTGGTTAGAGCGGGTGTCCTCCAGTGGGAGAGTTTATAACCTGGTTAAAACCAGACCCTTGTGCTTCACTTCGCTTTGTACTATGGTGGTCTGGACTTTCTGTTATTGAGAACCGATTCTTGCTGGAGGCGTGGCCTCTGCTGAGGAACAAAACCATTGGATCTTAGAAAAATTTTGAACAGAGAAAAGCATTCTGCTCCCTCCCCTCAGAGCCATATATGGCTGCTCCCCCGTGGTCTGCTGAACTTGACTTCAGCTCCGCCTCCTGCAGCATTTTCTCTCGCTGCAGCCTCCCGCTGCATATTCTGTGTTTATATGTCAATAAAACGTCCTAAAAAAATAAAATAAAACCATGGATCGCTGGTCCAGCACACCAGAAGACCAGAAAATCTGCAGGGACTCGGGCAGCAACGTAAAACCCGAGTTTAATTCTCTCGTGACAACCTGAGACATTTCCTCATAGCAGAGGGAGAGGAGGAGGAGGGAGAAGGGAGCGATCACTTGACTTTTGGCCAAAAAAAACAAAAGAAAACTCCAGATAAGGGATTAAGAAGGGGAAATTAATACATTTGTGTCACATATAAAACAGTCCTGCATCGCTTTGAATGAGAACATGCGGCTGCTCGCTGGCTGCGCGCTGGGACAGGTGGGGGCGTTGGTTAGGGGCCAAACACTCCGCCCCTTCTGTTCTCTGATTGGTCCGGTCAAAAATCGACCGGAGAAATCGTTGTCTATGGGAGAAATCCCAGACTGTGCAGTGAAGGGAAATGAGAATTGAGCGGAGCTGTGCAGGAAGGCGAGGGCCAGGCTAGAGAGTTGAGGGTTCGATTCCACCAGCAGTCACATGCTGAAGTGTCCTGGTCAAGACACTGAACCCCTCATTGTCTCTGATGTGTCCCATCAGTGTATAGTAGAGTGCTGTATTTCACTGTAAAGAGCTTTGAGTATCTTGATAAGATAGAATACTCTATATAGGTCCAGTCTACAGTATTGATCAATGATCAATAAATTAAACTAAAGTCAAACCGTGCAGGAGCAGCAGCTTTTCTTCTTCTTCTTCAAGCTGACAGTCCAGGTATAAATCATGTTGGACCTCACACCTCGATCAGGACCACGCAGATACAAACATCAGGAAACCAATCCATTTGGACACATCGCTGAATGGTTCTGGCAGCAGCTGCAGGAGGAGCGATGTTTTCTGCTTTGATGGAGCCAGGCCTCATTACAGCCGGCAGCTCCTCTGATGTGAGGAGACTACAAGAGGGACCACCGTCTGGAGATCCACCCGTCTTCTCTGCGTCATGTTCAGGGCTGAAGACGAGGCAATAAACGGACCCCATTTCTCCGGAGTGCTGAAACACGACGAGGATGAGGCGAGGAGACAGGTTTACATCAGTCTGAAGGTCAAAGGTCGAATGGAGGGGGAGTCTAACGAGTGAAGCTCAGAGGAGGCAGGAAACGATAAAAGACAGCAGGAATCACTGCTTCTGTCCATCTCTGGTGTCAAAGTCAAAGTCAACTTTATTGTCAGATCTGCAATATGTACAGTGCAGGACATACACAGGACCGAAATTGCGTTTCTCTCAGTCCCTCGGTGCAACAGTAAACATCTAAACATTGAAACACTGAAACATATAATAATAGACATAAGCATAAAATAGTAAACCTAACACTGTCCTGAGTTTTTTGCATAGTGGTATAAGAGTATGAAAATTTACACCAACTCTAAAACTAAAACATTAAACATTTAATGAACATAATATTGTCCTGAGTTTTTGCATACTAGTATAAAAAAAGAGTATAAAAAGTATAACTAAAATAAACTAAAGGTTTCTAGCATTGACATTTGCAAAGTGGCAAAGCAGCGTATGAGTCAATGTACACAGTATATGTATGAGGTAGTAGTTGATGTTGTTGTAGAGGCAAAAAGTGGCATATGCAGTAAGGCACATTGGGCATCCCTAAATAAGACCGTTCAGAGCACACTGTATATGTACCAGCAGTGGTGTAGATATTAGAGTAGTGTAAATAAATGTAAACAGTAGTAATTACATGTAAGCAGTAGTAATAAAAGTAAACAGTATTAATAAATGTAAACAGAGAATGTAAACAGTATTATGATTATAGGCAGTGATGTAATACAGACATTAGTGCAAGTATGAGAAGTAGTGCAAACTGTATGAGCACATGACCGAGAGTTCAGTGATCAACCCGTTTGATGACAGAGTCTAGTGTTAAAAACTTTGTGTTGAGTGATAATATGTGAGAAAGTTTTAGTGTTAAGGCAGTTCAAATGGGAGGGGAGGCAGAGCAGGCAGAGTGTTTAGCATTCTGACTGCCTGATGAACAGAGCTGTCTCTCAGTCTGCTGGTTCGAGCCTGGAGACTCCTCAGTCTCCTCCCTGATGGCAGCAGTCTGAAGCAGCTGTGTAGTGGGTGTGTGGGATCACCTGCCATGCGGTGGGCTTTCCGATTGAGGCGTTTGCTGTGTAAGTCCTGCAGTGAGGGCAAGGAGGTGCCCACGATCTTCTCAGCTGCTCTCACAATGCGCTGGAGGCTCTTGCGGCATGATGCAGTACATGCACCAAACCACACAGTGATGCAGCTGGTCAGGACACTTTCTATGGCACCCCTGTAGAAGGTGCTCATGATGGAGGTTGAAGCTCCAGCCCTTTTCAGCTTGCGGAGAAAGTAGAGACGCTGGTGAGCCTTCTTGGCCAGTGCTGCAGTGTTCCTGCTCCAGGACAGGTCCTTTGAGACGTGCACTCCCAGGAACTTGGTGCTGTCTACTCTCTCCACTGCGGTGCTGTTGATGGTCAGAGGGGGATGTTGGGCATCCCTCTTCCTGAAGTCCACAACAATCTCCTTTGTCTTCTCCACGTTGAGAGTGAGATTGTTGTGTCCGCACCACAAGGCCAAGCGGCTCACCTCGTTCCTGTAGTCCGTCTCATCGTTGTTGCTGATGAGACCTACCACTGTTGTGTCGTCCGCAAACTTGATGAAGTGGTTGGAGCTGTACGATGGTGTGCAGTCGTGTGTTAGCAGGGTGAATAGAAGGGGGCTCAGCACACATCCTTGTGGGGCCCCTGTGTTCAATGTGATGGTGCTAGATGTGTTACTCCCGATCCGTACTGTCTGTGGTCTCCCGGTCAGGAAGTCTAGCAGCCAGTTACACATTGAGGTGTTCAGCCCCAGACTGTCCAGTTTAAGGATGAGCTGTTGGGGGATGATGGTGTTAAATGCCGAGCTGAAGTCGATGAACAACATTCTAACATAGGAGTCCTTCGTGTCCAGATGTGTGAGAGCTGTGTGAAGGGCAGAGGAGATGGCATCGTCGGTTGAGCGATTAGGTCGGTATGCAAATTGGAAGGGATCCAGGGAGTCAGGGAGGACAGATGTGATGCTTTTCATGACTAGCCGTTCAAAGCACTTCATCAGGATGGGGGTGAGTGCTACTGGGCGATAGTCATTGAGGCATGCGGGCGTTGCCTTCTTTGGGACAGGGATGATGGTGGTGGCTTTGAAACAGGTGGGGACGATGGCCTGGCTCAGTGAGATGTTAAAGATGTCCGTGAAGACCGCTGCGAGTTCCCCTGCACAGTCCTTCAGCACACGACCAGGTATGTTGTCAGGACCAGAGGCCTTCCGGGCGTTAATCTTGATGAATGATCGCCTTACGCTGTCTGAGGACAGCGTCAGCACCTGGCCATCAGGAGAGGGGGGGAGTTTATGTGCTGGTGTGCTGTTACTTGCCTCGAACCGAGCAAAGAACTCATTCAGTTCATTCAGCGCAGAGGCTGAGCTGTCACAGGTCTGGGGGGGTGGTTTGTAGTTTGTGATGGTCTGTATTCCCTGCCACAGACTGCGTGTATCCCTGCTGTCCTTGAAACGGTGAGCTATTTTCCCAGAATACTGCTTCTTTGCCTTTCTGATGCCCCGGTCCAGGTTGTTTCTGGCTGCCCTCAGGCCCACCTGATCTCCCGCTTTGAAGGCAGCATTCCTGGCTCTCAGGAGTCTGTAAACCTCAGCTGTCAGCCATGGCTTCTGGTTAGCCCGAACAGTGATGGTTTTAAGGTTGGTTACATCATCAATGCACTTGGTGATGTATGAACATACAGTGTCTGAGTACTCCTGGAGACATGTGGTGTTGTTTGTGGTAGCAGCTTCTTTGAACATACTCCAATCTGTGGTGTCAAAACAGTCCTGGAGTGCCTCTGAAGACCCCTCTGGCCACACTCGTATCTGCTTGCGGACTGGTTTTGTGACTTTCACCAGTGGCCTGTATGCTGGCTTTAGCATAACACAGATATGGTCAGAAGCACCAATGTGGGGGAGGGGGATGGCTCTGTAGGAATTTTTCATGGTGGTGTAAACCTGGTCCAGGGTGTTGTTTCCTCTTGTTGCAAAGTTTATGTTTCTGTATGTTTTTGGAAGAACACTCTTTAAATCTGCATGGTTGAAATCACCAGCCGTGATGAGAAAAGCATCAGGATGGGCTGTTTGTTGCTCACTGATGTGCAGATATAGTTCATTTAGTGCCTCACCTCTATCTTTGCTGTTGGAGCTTGGGGGGATATATACAGCAACAATCAAAACAGCTGTAAACTCCCTCGGTAAAAAGAACGGTCTGCATTTAATAGTCATGAACTCCACTAAATGTGAGCAGTGTTTGTAGACCACAGCAGCATCACGACACCATGCGTTGTTGATGTAAACACAGAGCCCCCCTCCCCATCTCTTACCTCCCTCGAGGGTTCGGTCCGCTCTGTAGCATGTTAGCTGCTCCAGCTGAATAGCATGGTCCAGAACGTTGTTGTTGAGCCACGTTTCCGTGAATACAAACACACAACAGTCTCTCACAGTCTTTTGTGTCGTTCGCAGCAGGCGTATATAATCCAATTTGTTGTCCAAGGAGCGCACGTTAGCCAGAACCATGGATGGGATCGCCGGCCTGTGTGGGCTAGCTGCTAGCCTCGTGTCTTCATCTAAACAAACATGAACAGTCTGAAACAAAGATCTACTTTAACCGTTACTGGTTGGTGTTGACGCAAGCTTGGCTCATCCCTTGAGTTCAGGAGACATTTTATGAACTGAAACTTACCAAAGAAGACTTGTAAAGGAAGCAAAGTCTAAATAAATCCGTTCTGGATCAAGACTTTTGCACAATATTTAATATTTGTTCAGTTTTTTTTATTTATTTGCGTTTATTAATAAGCAGCATGTTTTTCTTTTCAGCCGTCAGCTGATTCAGAGAAACAGACAGCGAGGAGCTTCAAACTGTGAACGGTTGAACTGAGGGTTGGAACTTCAGAGGGAATTCTCTCCTGTGATCTTCAGATGACGAGACGTAGAAGGAGAAAAAAAAACGGAGAGGGAGAAGGAGGCGCTGAGTGGAGGAGAAGAGGAGACTGTCTGCGATCACTTATTCATCAGAAGTCTTTGTTGTGCGGTGATGAGCTGACAGGTTTCAGCTGGGCCCACGCTGCACTGATGATGCTGTGTTTGGGTCCACCGGGACACGTGTGTGAAACTGAGACATGAGGAGGACGGAGACACAACAGGAGGAGACAAAGGCTTCCAGAAGACAAAAAACACAGATTCAGTCTGTTGTTGTTTAGTTGTTGTGCTGCAGAGAAGATGACCTACTTCTGACAGCTGCCTCCCTCTCCTTCATTTACTCAGGGTTTATTTCCACTCTTCTTCCTCAGTCTGCTCGTACTGAACAAGCTGCTCTGACGAAAGTTTTTATTTATTTATTTTATTTATTTATTCATTTTATAATGAATGGGGCGGCCGTGGCGTAGTGGTAATGGCAGTCGTCCCCCGATCGGAAGGTTGGCGGTTCGAATCCCGGTTCCCCACACCATGTGTCGTTGTGTCCTTGGGCAAGACACTTAACCCCGAGTTGCTCCCGGTAGGACTGGAAAGCACCTTGCATGGTAGTCTGCCGCTACCGGTGTATGATTGTGTGTAGCATTCAATGTGTGTAGCACTTTAGTGTGCGTTATAAATTGAATTCATTATTATTATTATTATTATTATTATAAAAATAAAAACATGAACACATGTATCTTATAAAAGAAAGAAAATATAAAATGAAAGGCGACAGAAAGAAGAAAATATCCAATCAATTCAAACAATAATTATCTAGAAGTAACAAAAAATGAATAACTCATCTCAATTTTCCAATTCCAACACATTACACATTAAACTACTTCATATATATTTCTTCAACAATTCATTTTTGATCATTTTCTTAAACACAAACATTGACATTGCTTTTTTCACATCACACTCAAAGTCATTCCACAATCCAACTCCCTGGACTGAGGTAGACCGTCCCTTCAAACTAGTTCTGTATTGTGTCTTTACAAATACATCAGTTCCCTTCAGATTGTAACAGCTTGATCTTTTAACAAAATGTGTCTGAATATTTAAGGGTAATAATAATAATGATAATGTCACATTTTTGTCATCTGTGTATGTTTCCATACAAGACTAAATTTGACTCTGCATTTAACCCAATCACCACCAGGTGGGGCAGTGGTAGTACATTGTTATGAGCTTTATACATCACCATTAAAATATGGTAATTACTAAATCATGGAACTTCAGTAATTTCATTTGAAAAAATAATATACTAGATGGATGACAGCAGTGGTGGGCAGCGCTAGTCCAAAAATTAGTTCCGCAATTTCAAAAGTGCTTATGTCTTAGGAAAACTATCCATCCATCCATCCATTTTCTTCCGCTTATCCGGGGTCGGGTCGCGGGGGTAGCAGCCTAAGTAGGGAGGCCCAGACTTCCATCTCCCCAGCCACTTGGAGCAGCTCCTCTGGGGGAATCCCAAGGCGTTCCCAGGCCAGCCGAGAAACATAGTCCCTCCAGCGTGTCCTGGGTCTTCCTCTGGGTCTCCTCCCAGTGGGACATGCCCGGAACACCTCACCAGGGAGGCGTCCAGGATAGATAGATGGATGGATAGATGGATGGATAGAGATGGATAGATGGATAGAGATGGATAGATGGATAGAGATTTATTTGTCCCCGTAGGGAAATTAGTTTGCAACATTTGTCAGCAGGCATTGACATAAAGGACATACAGTACTTATACATACATACATGACATCAGGAGGCATCCTAACCAGATGCCCGAGCCACCTCAACTGGCTCCTCTCGATGTGGAGAAGCAGCGGCTCTACTCCGAGTCCCTCCCGGATGACTGAGCTTCTCACCCTATCTCTAAGGGAGAGTCCAGACACCCTGCGGAGAAAACTCATTTCAGCCGCTTGTATCCGAGATCTCGTTCTTTCGGTCATAACCCAGAGCTCATGACCATAGATGAGGGTGGGAACGTAGATCGATCGGTAAATTGAGAGCTTTGCCTTTTGACTCAGCTCTCTCTTCACCACGACAGACCGGTACAGCACCCGCTTCACTGCGGACGCTGCACCTATCCGCCTATCGATCTCACGCTCCAGTTTTCCCTCATTCGTGAACAAGACCCCGAGATACTTAAACTCCTCCACTTGGGGCAGGACCTCCTCCCCGACCCGGAGAGGGCATGCTACCCTTTTCCGGCTCAAGACCATGGCCTCGGATTTGGAGGAACTGATCCTCATCCCGGCCGCATCACATTCAGCTGCAAACCGCTCCAGCGAAAGCTGTAGATCACGATCTGATGAAGCCAATAGGACCACATCATCTGCAAAAAACAGAGAAGCGATTCTAAGGCCACCAAAACGGATCCTCTCAACACCTTGGCTGCGCCTAGAAATTCTGTCCATAAAAGTTATGAACAGAATCGGTGACAAAGGGCAACCTTGGCGGAGTCCAACTCTCACCGGAAACGAGCCTGACTTACTGCCAGCGATGCGGACCATGCTCTGACACCGGTCGTACAGGGACCTAACAGCCCATATCAAAGGGCCTGGTACCCCATACTCCCGGAGTACCCCCCACAGAACCCCCCGAGGGACGCGGTCGAATGCCTTCTCCAAGTCCACAAAGCACATGTAAACTGGTTGGGCAAACTCCCACGCACCCTCCAGGACCCTGCTGAGGGTGTAGAGCTGGTCTAGTGTTCCACGACCAGGACGAAAACCACACTGCTCCTCCTGAATCCGAGGTTCGACTATCCGACGGACCCTCCTCTCCAGAACCCCTGAATAGACCTTACCAGGGAGGCTTAAGAGTGTGATCCCCCTATAGTTGGAACACACCCTACGGTCCCCCTTTTTGAATAGGGGAACCACCACCCCAGTCTGCCAATCCAAGGGAACTGCCCCCGATGTCCACGCGATATTGCAGAGGAAAACTAGCGGAAGCTAATTTTAAAGTGCAAGTTCAATTCAACACTTGGTAGCCAGCAATAAGTTATGCAATATTTGCACTACACTGCCAACTAGCAGTGCATGAACTGGTATACACCTTCATCCTACCTATAACTGCAAATCGCTGGGGATGTCATTTCCTAAAATAGACCTTTCGCTCATGGTCTAAAAATTATAAAGTTGGTGAATGTGTTGATTGCTATTTCGGCTGCTTCTTTGTCTTTTTCTTTTGTTTATTGTAGATTTTTCATTAAAAATGCATCGATAAAGTAATTTTAAAACTGTTTACTGGAAAACTGAAGCGCTGCAATGCATCATGGGCACATGACGAAAGCAAAGCACGGAGTACAGGAAACCCCGCCCTGTCACATTAACCATTGCCTTCCTGCTACGTAAGCAGACACAGCAGCATTGTGGGAAATGTCTGTAAAATCAGAACCATGACTGAAAGCAACAGGAAGAATGGACATATACCTTCTCTCAATGATTGCTGTTAGTTGGGAGGGAAGCTGTAGAATGGATCACGTGCATTGTGATTCATAACAGGTAAACTTTCCACTGTTCAAGACAATGAATACTGATAGTGGAGTCGCTATTTACATCAGAGACTCTTTGGCTGCCAGGATTGCATCTAAAAAAAACAATCGCAAACCAGTTTTGAGGCTTTAGCTGTGAACATCAGTTTGAAAGGAGGTCAGCCCTTAACTGTTGTAGGTTGTTATCGTCCCCCCTCCGCAACACCTGAAGCTCTATCCTCCCTGACTGAATTCATAGGAAATTTAAAACACAATGAGATTGTTATGGCAGGAGATTTCAACATTGACTGGAATAAGTCGACCCCCCTCTGTGATAAATTCAAGGAATGTTGCCTATCTCTCAATCTAACACAACTTATCGATTCTCCCACCAGACCAAACATAAAATGTCCCGAAAAATCTTCCACCTTAGATCTGTTTTTCACAAATGCACCTCACAAATTTCCTGGTATAGGTGTATTTGCTAACGTTTTGAGTGATCATTCCGTAATAGCAGCTCTTAGATCTACTAAACTTCCACCTGCTAAGCCCAGAATAATCCAAAAAAGGGATTTGAAACGTTTCAGTGAACAGTCATTCCTTTGGGATCTATCCCACTTTGACTGGCAACGTATCCTACAAATCAATGATGTGAACACCGCTTGGAACTATTTTCATGATAGTTTCATTTACTTTGTAAACAAACACGCTCCTTTCCGGCAGTTCAGGATAAAGGGCCGTGACAGCCCCTGGTTTACTCCTGAACTAGCTGATCTCCTGCACTGGAGAGATCATCTTTGGGCCGCAGCAAGAAAATCACACTCAGACACTGACTGGTTGAAATTTCGGCAGCTAAGGAATAAATGCACATCTGCCATCAAAGCCGCAAAACGTAACTACTTCTTATCTCAGACCTCCAAAAATCTAAACGATCCTAAAAAATTCTGGAAAACCATTAAATCTCTCTCAGGCACCCCCCAATCATCTGACCTCCCATCACAATTTCTTGTTGACTCTGTTCCTGTGTCAAATAAGCACGAGATCCTGAACTGTTTCAATAAACATTTTGTTGCTTCTAGTTCATTATTTGACACAGTTACAAACGGAAAATCAGCCACTTTATCTAATAATCAAACTTCTACAAATCAAATCCCTCCTACAAGTCAACCATCTGTTAATCACACCTTCTCTTTTTCTCCGTTCTCAGTCAGTGAGGTAAATAAACTGTTAAATGATCTTGATCCTAAAAAATCTGCAGGTCCAGATGAACTTCCACCTTATTTCTTAAGGCTGGCTGCTCATATCATCACAGTCCCTGTGACCCACATCTTTAATCTATCCATAAGCCAAAACACCATTCCGGATGCTTGGAAAACAGCCTTTGTTCTTCCTTTGCTGAAGGGAGGTGACCCCACCTCACTGAACAATTATCGACCGATCTCTAAACTCTGCATCTTAGCCAAGGTTCTAGAAAAACTGATAAACTCTCAGATCAAAAATTATCTGGACTCATTTAACATCTTACCTCTTCATCAATCTGGTTTCAGGAAAAAACACAGCACAACAACTGCTTCTCTGAAGGTTCTGAATGATGTTGTTGAAGCATTGGATGCTAAGGACTATTGTGCTGCACTTTTCTTAGATCTGTCTAAAGCTTTTGACACTGTGGATCATAACATCCTGTGTCATAAGCTCTCAGAAATCGGTTTCTCTGATCACACCATCGGTTGGTTTTCTAACTATCTTTCCAATCGGAGGCAATGTGTTCAACATAACGGTACTTCTTCCAGCTATTTAACAGTTAAAAATGGTGTACCACAAGGCTCAGTTTTAGGACCAACTCTCTTTACAATCTACATAGCTAATGTAGGTCACTGCATCCCTGATGCATCCTTACATTTCTATGCTGATGATACAGTTGTTTACTGCCGAGCTAAAACAGTAGCTAAGGCTTTCCAGTTACTGCAATCCGCTTTTGACATCATCCAGTCAGATTTGTTCCGTCTCAAACTTGTCCTAAATGCTGATAAAACAAAAGGGATGTTTTTTTCAAATAGGAAGGCGGTTCCAGCAGATCCTCCTCTGATTTTATCTTCAAATGGTGTCCCTATTGAGTTTGTTGATTCCTATAAATATCTGGGTATCCTGATCGATTCACATCTCTCTTTTAAACTCCACGTGGAAAACCTAGTGAAGAAACTGAAAGTTAAACTGGGTTTCTTTTTCAGAAACAGATCATGTCTAACACTGAATGTTAGGAAACGCCTTGTATCTGTGACTTTCCTTCCCTCCATTGATTACGGTGACATTCTCTACATGAATGCTCCTACAAGCACCCTGCGGATGTTGGATGTTGTCTATCATGGTGCACTAAGATTCATAACTGGCTGTGATTATCGTACCCACCACTGCACCCTGTATTCACTGGTTAACTGGACATCATTAACCTCACGCAGACTCTTCCACTGGTACATTTTCATCTTTAAATCACTTCTTGGTCTGCTGCCCTCATACATGTCTTTGCGTGAGTGCAGCTACAGTGTGCGCTCTCAGGACATGATTACCTGCAGTGTTCCGTCAGTGAGGACTGAACTTGGAAAAAGGGCCTTCTCCTACTCCGCTCCTGCTTCATGGAATATCTTACAAAAAGATCTGAAGCTCTCGACCTTGACTTCTCTAAATGGTTTTCAGAATCTGTTGGAATCCTGGCAAAAACCAATGCAGATTTGTTCCTGTCTTTGATTTTATACGTCTACCTTATGTTTTGCTCGTTTTTTGATACTTTGTTTAAAAAAAAAAGTATTTCTTTCTTTTGTTTTTTCTCTTTTTTGTTTTCTATTGTTTATTGTTTGTTTATTGTTTATTGTTTAAGGAAATTCTACCATTGCTGTTCATCGTTCTTTAGTTTTAGCAGGTCGCTTTCGTAAATGAGCCCATGAGGTTCAATAAGATTTACCTGACTAAATAAAGGTTGAATGAATGAATACTGATATATAATTAGTTATTAGCAGTACTGCATTTTAAATAGAAAAAAACGCGAATCCGCTTATGAATTATAAAAATTAGTAAATCCGCTAAAGCGCTAACAAATTGTTTAGGACCGTAATTAGCGGATTTGCGCTTTAGCGGGCTGGTGCCCACCACTGGATGACAGTAATGTTTTCTTGCAATAATCCTTACAGCTCTTTTCTGTAAAATAAAAATAGGTTTTGTAATAATTTTACATGCCTTTCCCCAAATATCAATACAGTAAATTAAATGTGATTACCAAACCAAGTCTGTATTTTGACAAACTCCTTCTTTATCAATTCCAACATCTGTTTCATATCCTCACCCAAACAAAAGAAAGTAGTATAATCTGCAAAGAGGATACATCTGAGGAGTCCCGACACATTAACCAAATCATTGACATATAAAATAAACAACTTAGGTCCAAGTACAGAGCCTTGTGGAACTCCGCATGTAAATTACAAAAATCAGATCTTACATCATCTATTTGTACAAACTGCTTCCTATCTTTCAAATAACTATGTACCCACTGCAGCGCTGGTCCTCTAATGCCATTCACATTCAATTTCTCAAGGAGAATGGTGTGATCTATTGTATCGAAAGCCTTTTTTAAATCAACAAATGTACTTACACCATATTGTTTTTATCAACAGCTGTAGTTATTTGTTCCATAAACTCCATGAGAGCCATAGATGTAGAATTGTTTGCTCTAAACCCATACTGACTATCACTTAAAATATCTTGCCCATCAACAAATCTGTCCAATCCGGTAACAAATAATTTTTCTAAAATTTTTGAGAACTGTGGCAACAACTGTGTTGTTGTTGTTGTTGTTGTTGTTGTTGTTGTTGTTGTTGTTGTTGTTGTTGTTGTTGTTGTTGTTGTTGTTGTTGTTGTTGTTGTTGTTGTTGTTGTTGTTGTTGTTGTTGTTGTTGTTGTTGTTGTTGTTGTTGTTTTATGTTGTTGTTGTTGACTGAATAAATAAATGATGTTATCAGCTCTCCTGCTGCGTCTCTTTTTGTGTTTCTGTTTATTTGAGAGTAAAACAAATTGTTTGTTGTTATTGGACCCTGAGGTTTGTTTTGCTCTTATCCTCTCTAATTTGTCTTTCTCTTAGTTTTCCTCATTGTTTTCCATCTCCGTCCGGTTGTTTGTTCTCATAAACACCTCGGAGGCTTTCGTCGTCTCGGCTGCACATTTTTATTGGTTTTATTCTCTTCTGCTTCCCCTCCTCGTCACTTTGCTACATTTTTATGGAAGTCGTCTGAACGGGAGTGAAATGTGTGTATTTGTGTGTCGCAGGACGTACGCACTTCGGCGTGTGCGTGATGCCTTCAGGGCCAACAGGAAAGTGGAGGACTCAACAGAGGTGGAACGGCTGATGGAGGAGGGGCAGCAGATGTTGGCGGTGATACAGAGACAGGTGTGACACGTTGACACACACTCAGGTGGTTTTAATCCTGTTACACTTGAACACATCGCTGTTGGGTTGATTTAAAGACAAAGGAAGTCCAAATGTCCTCGCAGAGACCCCCCCCCCCATGTAACCAGGTTGACTGGAATGTATAGGAACACCTGTGGGCTGACCTGTCCTGCACACACAACCCCTCATTACCACAGCAACTGCTGGCTAATCACCCCACTGTTGGCCACTTTGTTCCCATAATGCACCAGCAGCCCGTCAGCCAGTCCCAGTGGACTGTCCGTCTGTCTCTCGTCTCACCAGGTGTAGGACGATGACCTTGAGCCACAGATATTTCTGTTCAGTCTCACCAGTCGCAGGTGGTAAACCCATGAAGTCCTGCAGTTTTTGTTTTTCCTTCTTTTGACAAGTGGATTCAGACACTGTGCGAGGATGGAGGAACAGGTCGGCTCTAAATCTTCTGACATTTAACTTAAATTCTGCGTCCTGCCAGACGTCTCCTCGGAGATCGCTGGAGTCCACTTTAACGATCACATTTACATGCTGACATTTCAGAGCAGAGACGAGTCGTTACGTTTGTGGTAGCGTCATTAGCTGCTGCAGCTAAAACAGGAGAACGGCAAAAACACATGAACAAGCACAATAAACACCTCCTCACCTTCAATTAGTCTAATACACTAATGAAGCTAGTTTAATTAGATGTTTTGCTCCTTTCTCTTTGGGTAAGCAAAGTGAAAACATCTTAATTGTGTTATAAACAAACAAACCACTGGTTGGCTGTGATTTAATTCACTTTATATTTAAAATGAGAACTTTGGAGGATTAAATCCAAACCTGCATCTCCATCAAGAACAGTGATCTCAGACTTTGAGCTGCAGAACATCGTACAGTTTGAGATGGACATTTTAACAATGCTCAACTTTGAACCGTCTGGTCCAGAGGTCTACAACATGCAGCTCTGGAGCCAATGCAGATCTTTGGTCCTTCTGCAGCGGCCCTTTCAAGCTTTGACCAAAACTGATTAACTGAATTTTATTAGGTGTTATAACAACAACTAAAAGGTCTAATTTTAGCAGTTTTCCTGTAATTTATTTTGCGAATATATGAATACTAGAAACATTACAAGGAGTATCAATCAGTCACCTTTATTTTACCAGGTAGAGCCCGTTGAGATCGAGATCTCTTTTTCAAGGGTGACCTGGTCAAGTGGTCAGCAGCACACGTCACATGGTAAATGACAATAAGCATTTGCATTTATCTGGACAATTTCTTTTAAAAGAAATTGTCCAGATGAACTGATTGAGAATGAGCGGATTTGATACCTGGACTATTGAGAATGAACTTTCTGGTCTTGAACCACTTTGGACATGTCTGCCTGCCTGGGAGGAGTCGACGAGGGACAAGCCCCCAGAAACCATCTTGGCTACAGCAAACTGGTTGGTCCACTTAAGTTGTTTACTTGGTGGGGTAGCTTCAGTTTGCTTTGGACTGCTCTGACTGACGAAGCCCTCTGGAGTGAGGGTGAAACGTTTCTACTAAAAAGAAATTGTCCAGATGAACTGATTGAGAATGAGCGGATTTGATACCTGGACTATTGAGAATGAACTTTCTGGTCTTGAACCACTTTGGACATGTCTGCCTGCCTGGGAGGAGTCGACGAGGGACAAGCCCCCAGAAACCATCTTGGCTACAGCAAACTGGTTGGTCCACTTAAGTTGTTTACTTGGTGGGGTAGCTTCAGTTTGCTTTGGACTGCTCTGACTGACGAAGCCCTCTGGAGTGAGGGTGAAACGTTTCTACTAAAAAGAAATTGTCCAGATGAACTGATTGAGAATGAGCGGATTTGATACCTGGACTATTGAGAATGAACTTTCTAGATATTTATAGGTTGAGAGCATTTCTATTCGTTTTCCCTCTTGGGTTTCAATTTGAGGTGGGTTCTCTGGTTGCTGCTTTCTGCTGGATAAAACCATGATCTTGCTTTTGTCAGCATTTAGGACTAGTCTAAGTTTTTGCAGACGTGACTGAATAATATTAAAAGCATCCTGAAGAGAGGTGAAAGCTTGGCTGAGGGAGGATGAACAGCAATAGATGATGGTGTCATCTGCGTAATAATGGTGGGAGGCATTTGACAGATCACTGCATACAAACATACCGGGTACTTACTTTCACTTTGTGCTTTATTTCTTCAAAGTAGGATATATAATTGTTCTACAATTTAAAAAAAATCACATAAGAATGCATAGTTTACTGTTTTAGTTTTTAGAACCTGGACAAAAACTATTATTGTTCCTTCTTTACAAGAAACTCATCATTTATTTTGTCTTAGAGTGTAAAAATATCATTCATCCATCCATCCATCTTCTTCCGCTTATCCGGGGTCGGGTCGCGGGGGTAGCACCCTAAGTAAGGAGGCCCAGACTTCCCTCTCCCCAGCCACTTGGAGCAGCTCCTCCGGGGGAATCCCAAGGCGTTCCCAGGCCAGCCGAGAAACATAGTCCCTCCAGCGTGTCCTGGGTCTTCCTCTGGGTCTCCTCCCGGTGGGACATGCCCGGAACACCTCACCAGGGAGGCGTCCAGGAGGCATCCTAACCAGATGCCCGAGCCACCTCAACTGGCTCCTCTCGATGTGGAGAAGCAGCGGCTCTACTCCGAGTCCCTCCCGGATGACTGAGCTTCTCACCCTATCTCTAAGGGAGAGTCCAGACACCCTGCGGAGAAAACTCATTTCAGCCGCTTGTATCCGAGATCTCGTTCTTTCGGTCACAACCCAAAGCTCATGCCCATTTTTCAAGATAAGAGCCTGCCTAATTCCTAGCATAGATTATTACAAAATAAAATCCAAAAGTTCTATTGTCTTTCTATATAAAATAAAGCGAATGTATTTGTTGATAATTCTTTGTGTTTTAAATAAAGTTCATCATTGGGAACTCTGTGTTTTCACAGAGAAACCGTTGGTCTTCCTTGACTTTCATCTCGTGAGGACCTGCAGCTCTGAGTGTTTTCTGTTCTCACGTGGACACTGTTTGCCTCTGCTTCCGCCCACACTAATTCATACGGTAAACGCACCACAGGAGGAATATGCTCCTCGTTACAACCTGGCTGGATACTACAGGCCTCTGGAAAAATCCATACGTTCTTCTGCTGCTGGGGTTTCAGGTGGCTTCTGGTTCCGTCCCCAGTGAGCTCGGATCCAATACAAGCGTTATGTAAGAGGCACAGGAGTACATGCAGGCCCAATAAAACACGACACTGCAGATGAACCAGATCTGCTCTTTAAAACATGTACACAGCATGTCTGCATCATCATCATCAGTCATGCGTTGTTCCTGGTCTGGTTGTTTATGATGGTCTTCAGACATCAGAGCCTTTGTCCTTGCAGCGCCTCTTTTAAAGGTCTCCCTCTCTGAAGTTCTTCCTGGGAGATTCCGAGGAGTTCCCAGACCAGGGTTCTGGGTCTGTCCAAGGGTCCCTTTCCAGAGGGAGGCATCCTAACCAGATGTCTGAATCTCCTCAGCTGACTCCTTACGATGAGGAGGAGCAGCAGCTCCACTTGGATGACAGCGCTCCTCATCTGATCTCGAAGACTGAGCTTGGCCACCCTACAGAGGAAAGACCTGGTTCTTTCAGTCGTCATGATCCAAACCTCAGAATCACGGGTGAGGGTAGCAACGTAGAGGAATCAGTACCGGTAAATCTAGATATTTTGTTTTCACTTCAGCTCCTTTCTTACAACAGACCGGGACAACAAACTCATTACCTCAGATGAGATCCGATCCATCAGTCCATGTCCTGATCCAACCTACCTTCATCCGAATGCACAAACCCCTTCAGTTGAAATGAACCCTGATCCAGAAGGAACATTCCATCTTTTTCCGGTTGAGAACCGTGGGCTCAGACTCGGAGGAGCCGACTCTCATCTGAAGACTCCAACAGAACCACGTCATCTGCAAAGAACTGATGAGACCCCTTCTTCTTCTGCTACAGAGATTGCTGCCGAGCATTGTTTACTTGTACCCCACTGTGCAATGACAATAAAGCTGCTTCTTTCGCTCCTGTCCATGAACACCACAAACTGCTTCAGAGACTAGAGACAGCCCTGGCAGAGTCTAACCCACACCAGTATTGGGGTCTTCTTTGTGCCAAGGACACAGGTCTTGTATTGGTTCTTCAGAGACCAGATGCATCTTAAAATGAACCCCAACATCCTCCACATAATGTCTCGGAGAAGGCAGTCGTAAGCCTTTCTCTAGATCCAAAAACACATGTAGGCTGGTGATTCAAACTTCCATGACCTCCTTAGCAAGTCTTCAGTGATCTGGTCCACAGTTCCATGACTGAATCCACAGTGCTCCACCTGAATCAAAGTTCGACGGTTGGTTGGAGACTCCCTTCCACCCTGAGAGGCTGAGAAGTGATCCCCGGATAGGTGGAACAAACACTAACTAAATCCCAACAAATTTTGCTCAGAGGTCCCACCTTGAAACCAGGAGCCTTGGGTGTAGAGCAGAGGACCCAGAAGGTAGGGTGGAGGAGTCAGGAGCAGGTGGACAACTGAACTGCTCAATGGTCCGATCTGTAAGCAGCACCAACCGTTCCACGCCGAACGAGGCCGATGACCTCCCATGTCTCCCCTCAGGATGTTTGAGTTAGTTTCTGTGGTTCTGAAGCTCTCCAGGGGAACCGGTGGCTCCAGCAGACGTCTTTAAAATGTTGTTTTCAGGGTCATTGAGAACCCTTGCTCCTCACACAAGACAAATGTGCAGCTAAACGTGGTTTCGGAGTCCAGATCTGCGTTGTGGCTGGGAGCTGCTGCTTGTTGTGTAAATCTGTGTGTTCATATTCATGCGTGGGCGTGCGGTGTGAATTAATCTGCCGCATGTGGGTGTGCTTGAGCTCCTCTGCAGCAACCGGCCGCTCGGCTCCAAAAGTTGAGCTCGTTCCTAATTGTGTCTGTGGGTCCCTGCACAACTCGCTGCGAGTTTGTGTGCCGTTGATAAGTAAGTTAGGGAGTAAAGATGATGGATTGCAGCTGCAGAGTCGCCTGTGTTTTCAGAGCGGGCGTTAAAGCAGTTTGCTGGGTTTAATGAGCGCAGGAAGGATGGTTTAGGAGGGAAATCGGGGAGGAGAAGAGACATGAAGATATAAAACTGAGAAGGTGGGAAAAGTTTGGAGGATGTGGAGGAACGTGTCAAAATTAGAGATTGACTGACGCAGTCGATTATTAGATGTAGTTTGTATTTTAGTCCAGCAGGGGGTTGACGGGTTTCAGACAGTCTGCAACAGATTTGATGCTCATTCATATCGTTGTTGTAGAAATCTTAAAAAATAAAACCATCTAACACATCCCACTGGAATCTCTCTGGGCTGGGAGTGATGGAGACTGTTGACTCTAAATTCATAAAAATTGTCAAATTTCCTGTTTCAGCTGCCTTCATTGCAGCCGATCTTAAAGTGTATGTGACATCATCTTCCTACTCTGCATAAAATGTTACAACATATATATCTTGTATCATTCAACTATGTTCGTGTTTGCAAGCAAAATGATAAATTAAATTAATTTTGATTTAAAAGTGATTTTAAACTTCGCGCCATGTTTATTCACGGGAAAGCCGATTACACGCGAATGCAACATCTGTGACGTAGGAGGGAGAACGTCTTTAGAACTCCCCTTTTACATATTCATGGCGGACAATAAATAAACCGACGAATTTAGCAATCTAAGTTAAGATTTGAGCGATTTGTTTTCAGTTTGGGAAGCAGAAAGTTAGATGAACAAGAAACAGCAGGTTCTAATTTAGGTCTGACCCACCCATATTTAATTGAGTCTTACCTTTCCAGGAAGCGAGGGATCTCCGAGGAGGGGGGGGGGCAGCTTTTTTTATTCCATACTTGACGAAGTATTTCATCTTTTGGGAAAGTGAAAAGGCTCACTTGTTCACTGATGATATTAGAACACCCAAATGCGACGCAACATAACGGCATTTTTCAAGTTATATTAAAAAAAGAAGGCGATCTGGCAGAGAATGCGCATGCGTTATCATTGCAGCCACGAAACGAGCTTCTCCTTCCTACGTCACAGATGTTGCATTCGCGTGTAATCGGATTTCCCGTGAATAAACACGGCGCGAAGTTTAAAATCACTTTTAAATCAAAATTAAATTAATTTATCATTTTGTTTGCAAAAGCGAACATAGTTGAATGATACAAGATATATATCTTGTATCATTTTATGCAGAGTAGGAAGATGATGTCCCATACACTTTTAAATCTTGGCCTGTTTTCGTGTGCACATCTTTAAAAACTGTATTCTCAGCCTTGTGCATTATTTCACCACCTCAAATCATCAGAAGATCTTGAGCCGTGAGCGGTAGAAGAGTCTGTTCATCACTAACGTGTTTTTTTTGTTTTTTTGTTTTTGTTTCTACATTTATTTTTATCTTGAAGATAAGACAAGTTTTAAAACACTGTGAAAGTCAATGTGCACTGGTATATGTCACGTCGGGTGGAAACGATACTTAACGTGGAGTCATCAGATCTTTGAGACTTTTCTCGGGACACACATCGGAGACAGTGAGGGGTTCAGTGTCTTGCACCGGGACACTTCAACATGTGTCTGCTGGTGGAATCGAACCCCCAGCTCTCCCATTGGAGGACGATTGCTCTAACCACTCAGCCACAGCTGCCCACCGTACCAGATCGTAACAGAACCAGCTCTTTGTCATCTAGAATCGGTTTTTCCACCGTCCATTCTCACCTTGACTCTCTTTGGCTCCAGTGGTTAGATATACCTCTTCAATCATCGTAGACTGGCTGAAACTTCCTCATTGATTCCTATCCAAGGCAAGCCCAGTGGACAAATAAGTGAAATAAATTCACAAAACACTCGCCATCCCCTGCCACTGTTTTCAGAAATGTGATGATTTGACGTGACTCTCGCTCAACGACTCAGAGCTCACAAATCTAGTCCGTTTGGTCACGTTTTGTCTGGATTCTGTCGTCAGCCAGAGAGAAACATGTTTCTCCTCATAGCATCATTGTGCTGGTTTTTCACTGGAGTCATCATATTTATTTATTCTTTAAGTACAGTAAGTAAAGGTGCGCTGTCGACGCAAGTTGACTAAAGTCAAGCCCTTGATAAAAAGTTGTAACAGAACAAAAGTTAAAACAGGGAAGTTAGTTTTAGTCTGGGCTAAACGATTCAGTAAATGTGATGTTTTTAAAACCAAAACGCCTTTGAGGTTTACTAATATCTGAGGTTTGAACTGGATGAACACATTCTCCTGTATGCTGACATTAAACCACTGTAGACACCCTGTGAACAAAGATAGACGGAGAATAATCCACCTTCAGTCTGTATCTGTCTGCAGTAAAGGCAGGAACCATTGGTCAAACTGAGCAAAATAAATCTACACACGTTTTTAATAAATGAAAAGGCAGCGTCTGAAGGAGTTCTTCATATGTCTTTGTCTTGAGTTTAACCTTTACAGAAACCAAATATGACGCCTGTGTCTTATTGAAATCCCTGCTGAGCTTCTTTTTTTTTTTTTTTTTGCTCAGAGGTGGTGGCTCCTGGATTTTATCAATCCAAACAGTCTGGAGGTCTGTGGGAATATTTTGCTCTCCACAGGGGACTTTACCAAACCTGAGACTTCAGAGGTGTAATAACACACAGAAATAGCAACAAACTGCTAAAGACTGAAGGGGTTCGTGTTGATTGTTTAAAAAGAGGGAAGACTCTGAGATGACAGCCCGCAGGATTTATTAAAAATATAAAACTAAACTGGACAAAAGACCAAACAGGAATAACAGGGTCGATTTTGTCCCATTTTTTTCTGAGTCTTTGACGAACAAACAACCATTCCTGGCAGGTACAACCGGTTTTCCTCAGTTATGCTGTGTGTACTCAACTGTACAGACACCGGGATAACTGGCCCCATCTTTGGGTCACATCGACATTTGAACTTCCCACTTCTACACCTCTGGTTTCAAAACCTTCATAGAAACTGGGCTTATTTGGTAAAAACCTTTGGTTCTTACTTGAGACTGTAAATGCTAAATGGACTATAGTTGTATAGCATCTTCTTATCTAGTCAAGATACTCAAAGCTCTTTACAACACGATCTGTGCCCTCATTGACCCGTTCATACAGCACTCTACTAGATCTTTACAAAGATGATCTGAATCTGTAGAAATTAACCAGAGCTTTAGATCACATTCATACACTGATGGGACACACATCGGAGACAGTGAGGGGTTCAGTGTCTTGCCCAGGGACACTTCAACATGTGTCTGCTGGTGGAATCAAACCCCCAGCTCTCCCATTGGAGGACGACTGCTCTAACCACTCAGCCACAGCTGCCCACCGTACCAGACCGTAACAGAACCAGCTCTTTGTCATCTAGAAATGATTGATGATTGATGACCTGTAGACGACAATGAAGTGGAACAACCCAGTCCTCTCTGGAGCTCAGAAGGACTTGATGTTAGTCTGGTTTGGTAGATCTCGCTAGAGTTTCCAATCTGAACATCCAACTGCTTCTTTCTTTAATCCCATATTATTAATAATAATAATAATAATGAATTCAATTTATAACGCGCTTTTCATTAGTGAAAATCTCAAAGCGCTACACACATTGAATGCTACAAACATTCATACACCGGTAGCGGCAGACTACCATGCAAGGTGCTTTCCATTGTTGGAAATATTGTTGGAAAACAATTGTTCCATTGTATTGTACAAACACAAGGGACCGCTTTCACACAAGATAATTCTACAGCCACGGTTTGTGGACCTCTGTCATCAGTTTTAGCTTCACTGTGAAGGAGGAAACGGCATTAACAGCCGGAGAGGATGCAGGTGAAGGAGTTTCTGAGCAGTCTCAAACACATCCACCCTTCTTCCTTCCATGTACACCAGCTCGTGGTGAGTTAGTCGTTGAAGCTGTGGCATGATCCTGTTGGTTGGAACGCCACCAGAGATCTGTGGGCCCGATGGGGTTGTAGACCAGGCAGCACCAGAGTGAGGCCAGCTCGGTCAGTCCTGTTTCAAATCAACCAGTGAACATCATGGCTATGCTGCCACCACACTCCACCCAGAGACCTAATATACCACCACCCCAGGGATAAACCAGAGCTCTGTGCATGCTCAAAACCATCCACAATCAGGGAATCAACCACGTTACAGTATTCAATATGTGCCCAAAGGACTCTCAAAGACCATCTCTGGTTTCTGGTTGGTATTTTAACACTGAAGTAGGGTCACCATCCAGAATGGTGGGGTCTAACCTGTTTGCATCACCAAAACTGGATGAGTTGTTGCTCTTTGGTTGCTTCAGTGTTCCGGTGTCTGGTTGGGTGGATCGGTCCAGGTAGACCTAAGAGTTTTTCTCCTTTAAGGTAGAATCACTCGGCTGTGACTGACGGGACTAGTTGAAGACGCAAAGAATGAAAATGGACGAAAATACCAAACGACTAGTTTGCATGAACCCCCAGGCTCAAATGTGTAGCAACCATTTATAGCTGAGCTGCAAACAAATGTTCTGACCCGTTATCTGGTTGCTCCAAGCTGGTCCACAGATCTGGAAAGAAACCCCTGAGGGGGGAGTAGAACCAGTGAAACCAGCTGCTATGAATGGAGCTGTGAAGACTGGCTGGTTCTGGAGGTCAGCGGTGCTCAAAGCCAAACAAAGCATGTTGGGATATCGTCCTCAAGGGGTTTGTGTCCAACATCCAGAAACTACCATGGAGCTGTTTCAGTTAAAATGTTAAAGCTTTGATCTTTGAGTCAAGTTGAGCTCTAGTTGTTGTTGTTTACCTTTAGAAAGGTTCAGTTTTATTTCATATCTGCTGAGTTCAGCCCTCCATACATCAGTGATGTGTTTACTGAGCACATCAACCGTTTCCTCCTCTGACGCAGTTCCACCTCCGTCTGGGGGGACCAGAGATTTGAGGGAAAGCCTGGACCAGACAGGACCAGAAAGTAGGACACCGCCCGGCATGGAGGCATGACTCACCTCCTCCTCCTCTTTATTCTCCATCAGTAAAATTCCCCCTGCTTCCTTCAGAAACCCAGCGCCTTCACTGCTGGGTTTACACTCAAACGCCTCATGGGTTCTGCTAGTTTTACAGTACAGGAACTCGAACGGTCGGCCTCCGTCCTGCAGAATTAACTCTGTTAGAGAGAGGAGGAGCTCCTCCTCAGGTTCTCCTCTCATCCTTTAAACATTAAACGGAAACTGGGAGAACTTCATTATCGACTGATGATTCATCCAACAGCCTGCAGGAAACCGACTGAATTACTTTAACTCAATGAAAAGTTAAATTTTAGGACAAGAAAACTCTAAAATGGACAAAAAATACAGTTTTTTTTCTCATAATCTGTTCACATTAGAAGTACTTCCTTCAGTTTTATGTTTTAAATTGGAAAACAATCAGACTATCAATAATTTGATGCAAGACTTCTATGCATACATGTGTATAATTATAGTACTATATTTCATTCTTGGTTGAGTGCGGCTCAAAGATATAAAAATATATAATACAGTATATATTTATAATATATATACCGGTAATACAGGTAGTCCTCGACTTACGATGGAGACACTGCAAAATATCACATCATACTGATGCTGATCTGTTTTCTTGTTGCTGTGTTCATCTGTGTTCATCTGTGACCATCTGCTCATACAAACTCATGTTCGTGCTGCTGTTTATTCCCACTATATTAGGCTTAGTGTATTACTAGTTGATGTTTTTCTTAGTTAGTTCTAGATGTTATTACTGTTTTTCTCTTTCATTTGTTGTTGGATGTAACTGGGACCTCGTGTACATAATCTCGTTTTCATCACATGTACCACATGCGGTGCAAATGACAATAAAGACTCTCTGACTCTCTCTGACTCTGACTCTCTGAGATCCGTTCCTACGTGGTGTCGTAAACCGAATTTCAACGTGTCGGAACATACGTAAATACTTCACCTTATACGAACAGTACTGTATTTTACCAAGCACTTAGCCTATCCTAACGTAGTACCCTACATAATTATCAAAATACACATACATTTCAGAGCCATAATTAAGGAAAAAAATAGTTAATTTCCTACTGGTATGCTGGTGAAGCCGTTTCCTCCATCCCTCCTCTGTATTCTCCATTCGTTTACAATGTAAAACCGCCGTTTAGCTCGGTCCATCCTCCGTATTTGTATAAGACGTAAAACCGCGTTCACAGTACAGTTTTGTTTTGTTTTTTGAATGTCCAGAGGACCAGACTTAGCTTTTTTAGAGAGCTTTGTCCAATTATTAACAATAAACAAGGAAAAAATTGTACGCAATACGCTTCGGTGTTTAATACGCGTCATCGCCACGCGACGCGTCAGCGCCTCATTTGCCCTGCTTAAAATGGCGGCGACAGAAGCGAGCGAGTACAAAGAACTTCACAAGGAAACACGGTAAAAACAATTATTTCTTTGCGAGAAAAATATATTTCTTAGCTGACTTTATAGCAGACGTGCTCCTGAGCTTAACGAAATGTTCAAATCAGCTGGATTTTTTTAAAGTTCGCCGAATTTTAGGCAGGCGGTTCGGACCGGACGCTTTGTTTCTTTAAATTTAGCTAAATAAACGCTTAAAAATATATTTCTTAGCTGACTTTATAGAAGACGTGCTCCTGAGCTTAACGAAATGTTCAAATCAGCTGGATAAAAAAAAAAAAACTTTGCCGAATTTTAGGCAGGCGGCTCGGACCGGACGCTTTGTTTCTTTAAATTTAGCTAAATAAACGCTTAAAAAATATATTTCTTAGCTGACTTTATAGAAGACGTGCTCCTGAGCTTAACGAAATGTTCAAATCAGCTGGATTTAAAAAAAAAACTTTGCCGAATTTTAGGCAGGCGGCTCGGACCGGACGCTTTGTTTCTTTAAATTTAGCTAAATAAACGCTTAAAAAATATATTTCTTAGCTGACTTTATAGAAGACGTGCTCCTGAGCTTAACGAAATGTTCAAATCAGCTGGATTTTAAAAAAAAACTTCGCCGAATTTTAGGCAGGCGGCTCGGACCGGACGCTTTGTTTCTTTAAATTTAGCTAAATAAACGCTTAAAAAATATATTTCTTACCTGACTATAGCAGACGGGCTCCTGAGCTGAACCAAATGTGAAATCAGCTGGATTTAAAAATCCGCGGTGTGGTTTATGAGTGGTATCTTGCAAACAAAAACAGCGAACCTCACAGCTAATAGCAGCTACATCCAGAGCAAGGGGCGGGCAGCGACAGAGTCAGTCCGACCAGAGGAGGCTGTTTTCGGACACATGAGCTAGAAACGTCTGGAAGTGGCCCTCCTCTTCCTCTTCGCTCTCTGAGTCCTCTGCTGGCTGCTGCCTACAGCGCCCGTATAGCGGCCGAAACTGGTACTGCACCATTTTTGCCAAAAATGAAAAACGAAGAATCAGAGCGAAAAATGGGTCTAAAAATATGGGAAAAAATCCATAAATAATACTCTTCGGTGTTTAATACGCAGGACATTCAAATGAGCAAAAAAAAAACGCGTAGTAACGGTACGCTAAAATCACATTTCGGTTCGGTTCAGTTTCAAGGAGGGCTCGGTTCGGTTTATTTTCGGTACAAAAAAAACAGACAAAATAAAGACTTACAAAATGTTTATTTTGAAAATATGCCAAAAATACGTTTGTATAAAAATAAATAAAAGTGACCCATTTGGATGATATTTTAAATAAACAGCACTCTTTATAATAAATAAATTATACTAACAATAATAAAAATCTTAATAAATACAATAACAGTCAGAACCAGAACAATAAGCAGCAACAGACTGTTTACAATCTAACTCACATATGTCAGAGTGGCGGCCCGCGAAGCAATTATTTATGGCCCCCTGGATGATATTTAATAACTATTAGATCTGGCTCGCAAGCCACAGTCGCCCGCTGGTGTTTTGCACACAGCACGGGGACGATCAAACTATGGAATGGATTTTCTGAACGGAGTCGTGTCTCATGAACCCAGAGTAATAAAGGCTCCCGTAGACCTCGGCGTCCTGGCTTTACGCCACTCTACGCGCGCATTCTGTGCGCACGCGTTTGCTGGCACAGCTCTGCTTTCGTTCTCATGTTAAATACTCGCGTTTTCGCTCCAAATCCTTGTTGTAATTTGATCAGCTGCGCGCGAAGCAGGACAAACTTAGTCGCTGATTGGTCACTTGCTGACACGCCTACTGAAATGATTGACAGCTCGAGTTGGACAAGCCGCTGGCTCTGCTCCAGACGAGCAGCGGTTTGCTTGGCTGCAGCTGCTGCGGTCTTTCTAACTTTATATGTTAATAAAAACTTCTAAGAAATAAAAATAAAAACAGGGAGCGCTTTTCCTGCAGCCCACAGCCCACCAGGAAATATTTAAAACCTCGCGCAGCCAGGTAGGACCTGAATTCATTCATTTCAGTCATCGAGTGAACGGAGGAAGAAGCGATTACTTGACTTTAGGCAAAAAAACAAAAGAAAAGGCCCGATCAGCGATAAAGAAGAGGAATTTAATTCATTTGTGTAACATACAAAACAGTCCGGCCACGGCCAGTTTATTGTGAGACAACGCGCAAGCGTGCGCGGTCGTAAAAAAAGAGCTTTGCGCGTTCGTGCCCTGAAGGGCTGCGCGGGGCTACGCTTGTGCCTCAGCGTACGTACGTCGTACAGAGGCGTACAGGCAGTACGCGCAGGTCTACCGGGGGCTTAAGACCCGCCTCAAATTCAGGAAATCCATTCCATAGTTTGCAGCCAGCTACAACGTGCAGACTGGGTGTGTAGCATTTTAGCTAACAGCTAGCCAACTTTTCATCGTAACATGTCTGCTGTGTGAAAGTATTTTACACTAAACACCACAAGACAGCAACGTGCACTGTCTGCAGAGCCATAGCGCCACATTAAACCTCGGTCAAGTTAGTTCAGCGGGACGATACTGTCGCTGAACCGAAACAGCAGAAGGACCCAGCCGCGCGTCCCCGTCTCGGATCATTGAAGGACACAGGCTGAGTTTAGCAACTTCTCATTCGAGCTCCATGTCTTCAGCTGTGTTTTTTTCTTGTTCAACCGCAGCCAGCTGCGTCCACTCCGACCTGCTGTCTGACTATCTGTAGGAGGGACAAGCTGACAGCGACTGACCGAAATCAGAGCTCCCCAGATTGAACAATAAAAACACAGCTGAAGCTTGGAGCTCTAATGTTTACTGAGAAGTTGCTAAACTTCATCATAATTAATGACCAACAGCTGTCAGCTGTAGAAAATGAAGGATTTCACAGCTTGATACTAACAGTAAACAATCATTAAAGTCCAACACCCACCATGTTTTCAAATTGCATCGCCATTAATATTTATTAGTTTATTTAAAAATAATACAGGAGCGTTTACTTATATTGTGGAGAAATAACACTAAATGTGTTATTTCATGATTTATAGCAGATTTTAGCATGCAGCTCCGGGAAAATCTGCTCCTCTCCATATATGGGCATTCACTTGGGCATTCACGTCACCAAAGTGACGCCTTGGAGTTCCAGGCGAGCAGAGGAAAAGAACAAGGAAGCATTTTTAAATATTCCATAAAGCTGCCTGTTGATTAATCCTGCTGTCGCTCACTCATGTCATCATATTCTGAGCGAGCATCCACTACTAGTTTAATTCGTTTGATCGCGACAAATTCATTCATTTCCGCATCGCCCCGCATTTCTCGCCCCGTGATGAGAAAGGCACCCAGCCTCGCAGCTGCTCTGCCCGCGCGCATGCTTCACGACCCGTGCTGCTGCAACAAGGCTGACGAGAGATAAGAGCAGATACATACACTCGAGGGAGCAAATTACACCGGCACGAGGAACTTCAAAGGTGACCAGCGGAGCGGAACGAGGAGCCAGAGACCGCGCGCGGGCTCGCTCCTCAGGGGCAGAATGAATCAAGCAACAGGTCCGCAGCGGTGTTATAAAATAAATAATAAATAAAATCAGAGCGCTGGTCCATACACACAAATGCACCAGGAAATATAAAGTTTTAACGCACTCTCTCTCATAAACCTCCATGGAAACTCACTCCTACCTTCTGCCTTCTGGGTGGAGATCATGTAACAAAAGGCATGACCCTTCGGGACTTTTCGGCCAGGTTTCCGGATTCCTTCGGGAGTGGGTTGTTTTTTTGTTTTTTTTTTAACCCTCGCCTGGCCCAAATGCAAAAATGAAAATAAAATTCATAAAATACTACAGTAATTCTCCAATATGGTGAATTGTTACTGTCACGGTGGGTGTTGTCCTTTAAAAAGTACAATATATTAATTAAAAATCACAAGACGGCTGTATGCCTAATCATTCAACCTTTATTTAGGCAGGTAGCCTAAATTATTTTATTGTATTTTATTTATTTATTTATTTATTTATATTTATTTTTCAGTTGAATGGACTCGGGGACAATTGCAGATAAGAGCCATGAGAAAGAATACAACTGATTTGATTTATTTTCTTATTTTCCTATTTGAAAGCAGTGATCAGTAGGATCATAGAGCTGCACAATAATGCATTTTCAGTTTATAATGCATGCACTTTTATTTATGCATTTATCTTGATATTAAGAAACATATTTTGTTTTTAAAAACAATTTAATTTTTTGCTGTTTGCCTGTTGAAAAATGTTTTCACTTGAAATTACTGACAGATCCATAAGAAAATATTGCTTTATTCATTTAATCCTTAAATAATAGACAGTCTGTTAGGTCTTGGTTCAATAGGCTATAGGAAATCATTTCAATATGAACATTGAACCAGTCCGGCCCTTGGCTTGTAGCAAATTTGTTTTTTTGGCCCTTGGTGTATTTGACTTTGACACCCCTGATCTAACTAATCAAGTTTAAAGTTTTTGTCAAAAAAGACCAACTTGTCCACATGTTCTGCTAAAAGCACAGATCTAGTTGCAGTGAATATCTCCAGCCATCTCAATAACAACAGTAGCAGCAGTGTGGCTGTATTTGTCCTCATTACTCACAACAACCTCTTCTTGGACCTGCTCCTCCAGGTGGGACAGGTGCCTGAAAGATTTCAGAGTCATCACACACTTCTTAGCTGCAGGTGATGTGGTGGATGTCCCTGAAGAGGAAGAAGTAAACTGCTATTTCTGCCCCAGACTGGAAATAAAACACAAAGGTAAAAAAAAAAAAGTTAATAAGATTATGATTTTAAATAAAAAAGATGAATTAGATAATAATAATAATAATAAAAGAATAATGCCTCTTCTTGAACGGTTGTTATGAGGTGGTTAAATCTCTCGGTCATCATCATCAGGGCAGAGCTTTAATCTGCTCCAGGGCTTGTTGACAATATCAGTTTTAACTTTTTCATAAAGTTCTGAACTTTTTGGCTGAAGTGTTGACGTGAAGGATGTTTAAATGCAGCTGCGGTGTTTCTGCAAGCTGGTTTTCTTTGTTCACGTTCGGATGACGTTGTTTTTTGGATTTGAACCCAATTTTTGATGGTGACCTTTCTTCCTAGATATAGCCACACCAACATGGAAGTCAGTCCCTCACTTAAGCCCCCAGTATAGCTCTGCGTACGTCCGTACGCAGAGGTACACACGTACTACGCAGAGGTACAAGCGTATCCCCAGGGCATGTACGCGCAAAGCTCAAATTTTACGACCGCGTACGCAAACGCGTTGTCTCACAATAAACTGCCCGGCGCTGGACTGTTTTGTATGTGACACAAATGTATTAAATTTCTCTTCTTCATCCTTGATCTGGACTTTTCTTTTGTTTTTTTGCCAAAAGGCAGTGATCGCTTCCTCCTCCGTTGACTCCATGACTGAAATGATGAGAAATGAACAAATTTGTCACGAGTGAATTAAACTCAGGTCCAGCGTGGCTGCGGGAGGGTCTGCAGATTTCCTGGTGTGCTGGTCTGATGTGTGGGCTGCAGGACCAGTGTTTTTATTTTTATTTTAGAACTTTATTGACATATAAACACAGAACACCGCTGGAGTTGGAGCTGCCAGCTCTCGCCTTTTTTCCCCCGACCTGTCAATCAATGCAGTAGGCGTGTCAGCAAATGACCAATCAACAACCTCAATTTGTCCCGTAGGTAAACGCTCTGCGCTGCAGCTGCTCAAATGACGTCGTCAAGAATTTGGTGCGGAAACGCGAGAACGTACGCTGGGGTGCGAGGCTGAACTCTCTGCTTAAAGCCTCCAGTATAGCTATACTGGGGGCTTGTTAGTTTTTCATGCTCACAACTGCACGGACAGCTGTTCAGTCCAGCTCTCACAGCTGGAGTATGAAAACAAAAATAAAAATGATAATAAAGTTTGTTTTTGATGACTTCTGCCGGAGCCCATTTAAAGTGTCAGGTTCTCAGCCGGGTCTCTGCCACTGCCGGGGCGTTGTGTTGGGCTCAGTGCTGGTGTTTTGGAGCTGTTTTGACCTGTAGAACCTGCAGTTCTGTGGTTTGGTGCTGAAGCTGCAAACGAGGCTGCGCTCAGGGTTTCATTAGATCATGTGACTCGTTTGGTTTCAGCCAGCAGACGAGAGAGGTGATGGAATGAGAGACACCTGGAGCTTCTACCTCCTGCAGAGTTATTCTGTCTGTTTGTTTTGATTCTATTCTTGGAAATCTGTATCTGATGATGCAACAACAGTCCTCCTCCTCCTCCTCCTCGTCCTCCTCGTCACGTATGATGAAATTCATTGACTGGAGGTGGCAATGGGATCGGAGGGCAACTCTCTAGAACCAGAAGTAGGCAAGGAGGAGGTGGAGAAAAGGAGGAGATGCTGTGGATGTGGGTGGAGTGACCCAGATGTTTCCTCTGAAGCTAGTCAGGAGGAGCAGGTTAGTGTTTGTCTCATTTCGTACCTTCAGCTGTTTGTTTGGAGATGATTTCTCACCAAAGTGAAACGACCAAAAACAGATAAGTGAGCAACTTTAAACAATCTGCAGAGCTCAGATGTGCCTCACCTTTGACCTTCAGGCCTGAGGTCTCTACTGACATCTGTAGAGTCTGACGTGAAGCTCATTTCTCTGACCGTTGCACAGTCTGACCTTCAGGGTGAATCAGCAGTGAGAGTTGTCATCTGTCTTAAATGTTGTTAAGCACTTCAATAACAGTTTCTGGTTTAAATGTGCTCTATAAATAAAGTTGACTTGACCTGGCAGTTGTTGTTTTGTACACTTTGTATCCTCCTATTGTCGTTTCTACCAGGAAGTTGTTGTAGCATATCCACTGATGGTCATTTTGTACCTGCTGGTTGCCATTTCATACCCACCACTTGCTATTTTGTACCTATTTTTTACCTGATTTTTTGTACCCGTCAGTTGTGGACGTGTTTTATCCACTGATTGTCATTTTGTACCCACCAGTTGTCGTTTTTTTACCCACAAATTGTTGTTTTGTACTTTTTTCACCCACTGGTTGTCATTTTCTACCTGGCAGTTGTCATTATGTACCCACTGATGGTCATTCTGTACCTTTCTTTTGCAGTTTGATACCCACTAGTTGCTATTTTCTACCTGTCAGCTGTTATTTTGTACATACCGGTAGTTATCAATTGTTGTTTCCTACCTGGCACTTGTCGTTTTGTACCCACTGATTGTCATTTTATATCCACCAGTTGTCCTTCTGTACTCACCAGTTGTTGTTTTGTTTTGTACTTGCCAATTTTCATTTAGTACATTTTGTACCCACCAGTTTACGTTTTACCTGGCAGTTCACACACTGATGGTCCTGTTGTCAGTTATTGTTGTCAGTTATTGTTTGAAACCCACATGTTGTTCTTTCGTTCTTGCCCAGTCTCGTCTTATACCCATTGCTTGTCATTTTGTGTCAATCGGTTACCATTGTTTGGTCATTTCATCAGATGTCTTCTTTTTGTACCCAAACAGTTTGAACTTGTTTTCTAAATGAATCCACCTCTCGATCTAACCTTATAACCATGAAGAGTTTCAGAGAATCGTCGGGGTGATTCTTTATATCTCCCACCGATCGTTGGCTGAGAACCTTGTTCTCGTGTAATCTTGGGATCTAACGGTTCTTGGTGTCCCCGCCTGTCGTCACAGAGCCGTGGCTGTTTCAGTGGAACACGAGTGGATCGTGTTCTGCTGCGGTTCCATCAGTTTGAAGTGGGCCGTCCTTTCAGCTCGGTCTCTGAAGGGCTCTTCTTTCTGTTTTCAGTTCGTTGCACTCTGTCCTCTATCTCTTTAACGTCCATCCTTCGTCTACGAGCCCATCGATCCTCTTCTTCCACAACGACTGCTTCTCATTTTCTGTATCGACGGGCACCAGAGTCTTTCTCTGTTTCCGCTGCAACAATAAAGTAATGAACGAGAGAAACAGACTCGGCTGACGATAAAACCTGAGAAAAATGACGGGGTGGCAGCGGCTCTAATCTCTCTGATTCATGCAAAGTGCTTTTTCTGCACTTATGAGCGCGTGTTTCATTATTTTACAAGCTTGTTTTGCCAAACTGTTGTTCATTATCTGATGATTATCAGTCTGTTCATCGGCTTGCTGCTCCAAACCCAGAAGTTAACAAATTGATTAGTGAGCTCTTATCACTCAAACCTACCGGTAATCATATCCGCTCAGATCTATATCACGGAGTGCGTAAAGCTTTTTCTTTTTATACATTACCTGTTCACTCCGGAGAATATCACTCCATACCAAACCAAACTCGGTTTTTACTAAACTCACACGGGGGAGTTGATTTTAGTGGTGATCAAAGTAAAAGAATGTTTCTAAACATTAACAAGACTGTTACTTCCATGATTAACATGATTAAGTATGACCTTGGTCACGGGGACCAGCTCACTTCAGATACGCTCTGCAACATGTCCCAAGACCTGAACCAAGATGATGAGTGCAGGGTGCAGCAACATGGACAACTATAAACTGTTCCAAGAACAAACCGCTGGGACTAGAAGATGATAAAAACCAAGACTACTGTAATTTCCTGTCTAAAGAGCACACATGAATATAAGCCGTCCTGGTCAATAAGCTGCAGGTGTCCACATTCTAACATGTGTTATTTACACAGAAAGAATTTTTAAACATTTTAATTAAATGTGTACCGGTAACATACACAAATATAAATGTTTTTTTCTGAACAATGCCTTAAGGGCGAGATACACTCGAGCGTCCTCACGATACGCCAATACGCAGCGTACGTACGCCCCGTACGCAGCGTAGCCCCGCGTAGCCCCTCAGGGCAAGTACGCGCAAAAGTATTTTTTTACTACGCATACGCGATTCGCATACGCGATGCGCGGTGTCTGATCTAAACTTCCCCGGCGCCGGACTGTTTTGTATGTTACACAAATGAAATAAATTCCTCTTTTTTATCGCTGATCGGGCCTTTTCTTTTGTTTTTTTGCCTAAAGTCAAGTAACCGCTTCTTCCTCCGTTCACTCGATGAATGAAATGAATGAATTCAGGTCCTACCTGGGTGCGCGATGTTTTATATATTCCCTGGTGGGCTGTGGTGGGCTGTGGGCTGCAGGAAAAGCACTCCGTGCTCAGCTGCTCATATTACAACAAGGAGAACGCGAGCGTTTGGAGCGAAAAACTAGCGGAAGTGACGATCGGAAGTGACGGTACGGAGGAAATGACGTTAGAATTTGGAGCGAAAACACGAGAATCTACGCGAGAACGAAAGCCGAGTGTAGCAGCGGCTCCGTATACGCGCGTATACGTCCGTATACGCGCGTATACGGAGTCTGCTTCAGTGTATCTCGGGCTTTAGCATGGCTGGTTAAAAAAAATAAAATAAATACAGTAGCCTACCAGGAAGTCATCAATCGCTATCTTCAAGGTGTCCTGCTCCACAGAGCAAACATTTGCTCTGTGAGCATGTGATTCTCACATGCTCTGCGGATGCAGGGGATTCCCCTCCTCCGTTTCCCCCTCCCCGTTTCATTGGTTCAACTGTGACCTGTTTGGTAATTTCACTGGTCAGATTTGTTTTTTAAACCTTTTTACAGGAAGTCTCATTGAGTCACGAGGACCCAGCCCCATTGAGCAGCTCTGTGAGCACCCAGGTGTGACGAAGCTAAATGTTTTTGGCGGCATGAAGCTCGTTAGCCCGTCCAAAAGAAAATAATCCATAAATTAGCCGCAGCGTTGTACAAGCCGCATGCGAAAAAAGTAGAGGCTTATAGTCCAGAAATTACAGTACGTTCCAACATAGTCCTGATTGAGCCGACAGCAGGCCTGACGATGAAAACCTAGAGTTGGTCACAAAGGTCAAGAAGTTCAGTCGAGGCTACACTTGACAGGGAAATCCAGTTCCACTTTGCAGCAAGTTTTTGGGGAAGTTTAAAGACTGGGTTTGTGCTAATCAAAATACAGGTAGTCCTCGGGTTACGACTGTTTCGACTTATGACGTTTCGTGGTTACGGCGCATCTCCCATAATAAAATTAATAATAATAATAATAATGAATTCAATTTGTAACGCACTTTTCATTAATGAAAATCTCAAAGTGCTAAAATTAATAAATAAATAAAATTATTTTGAAAAGCCGAGTTACGCAGTTTCCGGTTTTACGTACCGGTAGTAAACGTAGCGGCGGAGGAATAATAATAATAATAAATTCAATTCATACCGCACTTTTCATTAATAAAAATCTGCACTGTACTCTCTAAAAAAGCTAAGTCTGGTCCTCTGCACATTCAAAAAACAAACAAAACTGTACTGTGAACGCGGTTTTACGTCGTAAACAGAATGCGGAATACAGCAGATGGACCGAGCTGGACGGCGGTTTTACGTCGTAAACTAATGGAGAATACGGCCGATGGACGGAGGAATACGGCGTCACCAGCATCCCAGTAGGCCATAACTATTTTTTCCCTTCAATGTGGCTCCCAAATGTACAAGCCCAAAACCAGAAAAGTTGGCACGTTGTGGAAATCGCAAATAAAAACAGAATACAATGACTTGCAAATCTTTTTCAACCTATATTCAATTGAACACACTGCAAAGACCACATACTTAACGTTCGAACTGGTAAACTTTGTTATTTTTTGCAATTATTAGCTCATTTGGAATTTGATGCCTGCAACATGTTTCAAAAAAGCTGGCACAAGTGACAAAGAAGACAGAGAAATTTGAGGAATGCTCATCAAACACTTATTTGGAATATCCCACAGGTGAACATGCAAATTGGGAACAGGTGGGTGCCATGATTGGGTATAAAAGCAGCTTCCTTGACATGCTCAGTCATCCACATAGAAGGATGGGGCGAGGGTCACCACTCTGTGAACAAATGCGTGGGCAAATTGTCGAACAGTTCAAGAACAACTTTTCTCAACGAGCTATTGCAAGGAATTTAGGAATTTCACCATCTACGGTCCGTAATATCATCAAAAGGTTCAGAGAATCTGGAGAAATCACTACACGTAAGGGGCAAGGCCGAAAACCAACATTGAATGCCCGTGACCTTCGATCCCTCAGGCGGTACTGCATCAAAAACCGACATCAGTGTGTAAAAGATATCACCACATGGGCTCAGGAATACTTCAGAAAACCACTGTCAGTAACTACAGTTCGTCGCTACATCTGTAAGTGCAAGTTAAAGCTCTACTATGCAAAGCAAAAGCCATTCATCAACAAGATCCAGAAACGCCGCCGGCTTTGCTGGGCCCGAGCTCATCTGAGATGGACTGATGCAAAGTGGAAAAGTGTTCTGTGGTCTGATGAGTCCACATTTCAAATTGTCTTTGGAAACTGTGGACGTCGTGTCTTACGGACCAAAGAGGAAAAGAACCATCAGGACTGTTATAGGCGCAAAGTTCAAAAGCCAGCATCTGTGATGGTATGGGGGTGCATTAGTGCCCAAGGCATGGGTAACTTACACATCTGTGAAGGCACCATTAATGCTGAAAGGTACATACAGGTTTTGGAGCAACATATGCTGCCATCCAAGCGACGTCTTTTTCATGGACGCCCCAGCTTATTTCAGCAAGACAATGCCAAGCCACATTCTGCACGTGTTACAACAGCGTGGCTTCGTAGCAAAAGAGTGCGGGTCCTCCCCTGGCCTGCCTGCAGTCCAGACCTGTCCCCCATTGAAAATGTGTGGCGCATTATGAAACGTAAAATACGACAACGGAGACCCCGGACTGTTGAACAACTTAAGCTGTACATCAAGCAAGAATGGGGAAGAATTCCACCTGAAAAGCTTCAAAAATTGGTCTCCTCAGTTCCCAAACGTTTACTGAGTGTTGTTAAAAGGAAAGGCGATGTAACACAGTGGTAAATATGTCCCTGTGCCAACTTTTTTGCAATGTGTTGCTGCCATTGAATTCTAAGTTAATGGTTATTTGCAAAACAAAATAAAGTTTCTCCGTTCGAACATTAAATATATTGTCTTTGCATTCTATTCAGTTGAATATGGGTTGAAAAAGATTTGCAAGTCATT
>JBBPBX010003138.1:71929-84691 GCA_038048925.1 Garcialebias charrua | reverse complement strand
CTAAAATAGAGGCCAAAATTTTGTAGTCATTGTTTAATAATGTGATGCCACGCCAATTATCTATAATTAAATTATCCTTATGTGGTTTGGGAATTAATGTAATAAGACCTTGTTTCATTGAGGTGGGTAATTCTTCATTATTAATGGATTCAATATAAACTGCAAGAAGGAATTCTGATAATTCTGATGAAAATTTATGGTAAAATTCTGAGGTTAATCCATCATTTCCTGGTGATTTGTTGAGTTTTAAGTTTTTAATGCCCCATTTTATTTCCTCAATAGAGAATATTTCATCACAATCTTCTCTTAGAGCGTCATTAGCTTTGTTCACATCTTTTAATGAATTTAATATCTCTGAGCTATCTGTACAGTTGTCCTTTTTATAAAGATCCCTATAAAAATTTGACACATAATTTGAAATTAATGAGTAATTTTCTGTTATGGAGCCATTAATGTTTAGTTTAGATAGAGATTTCATTTCCATGTTTCTTTTTTCCATGTTAAAAAAATATTTGCTATTTTTTTCACCTTCCTCAATCCATTTTAATCTAGATCGAATAAAAGCGCCACGGGCCTTTTCTTTATATATTTCATCTAACTCTTCTTGATATTTATGTAGCTGAACTAGCAAAACTTCATCATCTGACATAGTGGAAGTAAGATCTGAAATAGATTTAATTAATTGCTCTAATTTTTCTTTTTTTAAATAGTTAAGTGTTTTGCTAAATTGAATTACAACTTTTCTAATGTCATATTTAAGCAATTCCCAATATTTCCCAAACTGGTTGTTAGTTAGAGCTAATGTCCAGTACTTTTTGATTAGGTTTAGGATTAATGAAGTAAGTTCTATATTATTTAAAATCAAAAAAGGCGTTCAATACAGAACAACTGGACTTTATTTGTAACAAACAAGACGTTTCGCTTCTCATCCGAAAAGCTTTATCAATTGAGTTAGGAGACAGTGAGGGGGAGCAGTTTCACCATACAGTACATGTATTCAATAGATGTTTTAATGTCTTTAATTTCAGCCTTTACCTCCTCTGCCCGGTCATTAACTGCTTTCAGTATGGAGTGCAGGGAAGGTTGAGCCTCACTTCCGCAGGATTTTTTTGGAGCTGGGCTGTTGCACGGAGAGTCCGGGAGTGACGCAAAATCAGGATCTGAGTCCATTATTGAGACTTCTTTTCATTATAGTTGTGGTCATTTATCTTCTTCACTGGCGTGACTGTTGTCCTGTTTTTTTTTGTTTGTTTTCATCCTTTTTTCCGTGTTCACTCATCTTTATCATCTGTCGAATGCTTCAGCTAGCTTACTTGGTATCGGAGTTCAGCTAACTTGCTAACAAAATCTTTCTTTTATATATATGAGGTTATATGACTATTACCTCGCTTTTGAAAGGCTTCGGGTATGACAAAATATTATATGTGCATTACCGTCCACAATTGGCCTCTCAAAACTCGTTCAAGAAGGATTGGAGTCCACTTTAAACAGACGTTTTAAAAAGCATCTGAGCAAGCCGCCATCTTGCGCTCCAACCAGACTTCACTTCCTGTCCTCCACGACCTCACTTCCTGTCCTCCACGACCTCACTTCCTGTCCTCCACGACCTCACTTCCTGTGCACAACGACCTCACTTCATGTGCACCACATCCCTGTTTATTGGAATCCCTGGCAAAAACCTTCAGAAACTTCAATATATTCAAAACAGTGCTGCAAGGATCTTGTTGAGAGTTCGTAAATTTGAACATATTACACCCATTCTCCATAACCTTCATTGGCTTCCTGTCACCTACAGAATTCAGTACAAAACTGCTCTCATTACACATCAATGCTTACACGGAACTTCACCAGATTATCTGAAGGATATTCTTATTCCATACTCATCCACCCGGTCGCTGCGGTCACAGAACAGTAATCTCCTTCACATTCCGAGAACCAAATTAAGGACCATGGGAGACCGGGCTTTCAGTGTGGCTGCCCCCCGCCTGTGGAACTCTCTTCCTGACTGTCTGAGGGTCCCACAGTCTGTGGTTGACTTTAAGAGCGGCTTGAAGACCTTTCTTTTCAACCGAGCATACTCTGCCTCCTCATGATTCTACTTTTGATCTTAGTTGATACTGTTATTGATTTTACTTGTTCTATTACTTGTTTTATTGACATTTAATTTCTGTTGCACCGTGTAGCACTTTGAGATTTTCATTAATGAAAAGTGCGTTATAAATTGAATTCATTATTATTATTATTATTACCACGACCTCACTTCCTGTGCACCACGACCTCACTTCCTGTCCTCAACGACCTCACTTCCTGTGCACCACGACCTCACTTCCTGTGCACCACGACCTCACTTCCTGTGCACCACGACCTCACTTCCTGTCCCACGACCTCACTTCCTGTCCTCCACGACCTCACTTCCTGTGCACCACGACCTCACTTCCTGTGCTCCACGACCTCACTTCCTGTTCTCCACGACCTCACTTCCTGTGCACCACGACCTCACTTCCTGTCCTCCACGACCTCACTTCCTGTGCACCACGACCTCACTTCCTGTGCACCACGACCTCACTTCCTGTCCTCCACGACCTCACTTCCTGTGCACCACGACCTCACTTCCTGTGCACCACGACCTCACTTCCTGTGCACCACGACCTCACTTCCTGTGCACCACGACCTCACTTCCTGTCCACCACGACCTCACTTCCTGTGCACCACGACCTCACTTCCTGTGCACCACGACCTCACTTCCTGTGCACCACGACCTCACTTCCTGTGCACCACGACCTCACTTCCTGTCCACCACGACCTCACTTCCTGTCCTCCACGACCTCACTTCCTGTCCTCCACGACCTCACTTCCTGTCCTCCACGACCTCACTTCCTGTCCTCCACGACCTCACTTCCTGTGCACCACGACCTCACTTCCTGTGCACCACGACCTCACTTCCTGTGCACCACGACCTCACTTCCTGTCCCCCACGACCTCACTTCCTGTCCTCCACGACCTCACTTCCTGTCCTCCACGACCTCACTTCCTGTCCTCCACGACCTCACTTCCTGTCCTCCACGACCTCACTTCCTGTGCACTCACCCACTTGCTTGGCCTCCACGGCGGCCGTGTACTCGCGGCTGAAGCTCAGCTCGGTGATGGCCACGTCGTCCAGGATGATGTTGAAGTCTTTGGCTCGCTCGAACAGCTCCCTGCGGATCAGCAGAGACACCTGCCGGGCCGAGTCAGAACCCAAACAGAACCGGGTTAACACCAGTGAGCACATCAGGGGAGGCATGTCAAACAGAACCAGTGAACAGACACGGGTCCAAATCACTAAGATGACTTCAGGGCCTAAAGCCCAGATCTGATGGTTCTGATCCGACGGTTCTGATCAGACGGTTCTGAATCGAACCCGACCCAACGGTTCTGATCCGATAGTTCTGAATTGAACCCGACCCAATGGTTCTGATGAGATGGTTCTGAATTGAACCTGACCCGACTGTTCTGATCAGATGGTTCTGAATCAAACCCGACCCGACGGTTCTGATCAGATGGTTCTGAATTGAACCCGACCCGACGGTTCTGAATCGAACCCGACGGTTCTGATTCGACGTTCTGAATCAAACCCGACGGTTCTGAATCGAACCCGACGGTTCTGATCCGACGGTTCTGAATCGAACCCGGCGGCTCTGATCCGATAGTTCTGAATTGAACCCGACCCGACGGTTCTGATTCGACGTTCTGAATCGAACCCGACCCGACGGTTCTGAATCGAACCAGACGGTTCCGATCCGACGGTTCTGAATCAAACCCAACCCGACGGTTCTGATCCGATAGTTCTGAATTAAACCCTACCCAATGGCTCTGATCAGATGGTTCTGAATCGAACACGGCGGTTCTGAATCGAACCCGACGGTTCTGATCCGATGGTTCTGAATCGAACCCGACGGTTCTGATCCGATGGTTCTGAATTGAACCCGACCCGACGGTTCTGATCCGATAGTTCTGAATTGAACCCGACCCGACGGTTCTGATTCGACGTTCTGAATCGAACCTGACCTGATGGTTCTGATCAGACGGTTCTGAATTGAACCCGACCCGACTGTTCTGATCCGACGGTTCTGAATCGAACCTGACCCGATGGTTCTGATCAGACTATTCTGAATCGAACCCGACCCGATGGTTCTGATCAGACGGTTCTGAATCGAACCCGACCCGACGGTTCTGATCCGACTGTTCTGATCCGACGGTTCTGAATCAAACCGGACCCAATGGTTCTGATCAGACGGTTCTGAATCGAACCCAACGGTTCTGATCCGACAGTTCTGAATCTAACCCGACCTGACTGTTCTGATCAGACGGTTCTGAATCGAACCCGACGGTTCTGATCCGATGGTTCTGAATCGAACCTGACCCGATGGTTCTGAATCAAACCCGACCCGATGGTTCTGATCAGACGATTCTGAATCGAACCCGACACGATGGTTCTGATCCGACGGTTCTGAATCGAACCAGACGGTTCTGATCAGACGGTTCTGAATCGAACCCGACCCGACGGTTCTGATCAGACTGTTCTGATCCGACGGTTCTCAATCAAACCCGACCCAATGGTTCTGATCAGACGGTTCTGAATCGAACCCGACGGTTCTGATCAGACGGTTCTGAATCGAACCCGACCCAATGGTTCTGATCAGACGGTTCTGAATCGAACCCGACGGTTCTGATCCGACGGTTCTGAATCGAACCCGACGGTTCTGATCCGGCGGTTCTGAATCGAACCCGGCGGTTCTGAATCGAACCCGACCCGACTGTTCTGATCCGATAGTTCTGAATTGAACCCGACCCAATGGTTCTGATCAGACGGTTCTGAATCGAACCCGACCCGACGGTTCTGATCCGACGGTTCTGAATCGAACCCGACCTGACGGTTCTGATCCGACGGTTCTGAATCGAACCCGACCCGATGGTTCTGATCAGACGGTTCTGAATCGAACCAGACCTGACGGTTCTGATTCGACTGTTCTAAATCGAACCCGACCCGACTGTTCTGATCCGATAGTTCTGAATTGAACCCGACCCAATGGTTCTGATCAGACGGTTCTGAATCGAACCCGACGGTTCTGATCAGACGGTTCTGAATCGAACCCGACCCAACTGTTCTGATCTGATAGTTCTGAATTGAACCCGACCCAATGGTTCTGATCCGACGGTTCTAAATCTAACCCGACCTGACTGTTCTGATCAGACGGTTCTGAATCGAACCCGACCCGACGGTTCTGATCAGACTGTTCTGATCCGATGGTTCTGAATCGAACCCGACCCAATGGTTCTGATCAGACGGTTCTGAATCGAACCCAACGGTTCTGATCCGACAGTTCTGAATCTAACCCGACCTGACTGTTCTGATCGGACGGTTCTGAATTGAACCCGACCCGACGGTTCTGATCTGACGGTTCTGATCTGACGGTTCTGACCCGATGGTTCTGAATCAAACCCGACCCGATGGTTCTGATCAGACGATTCTGAATCGAACCAGACGGTTCTGAATCGAACCCGACCCGACGGTTCTGATCAGACTGTTCTGATCCGACGGTTCTGAATCAAACCCGACCCAATGGTTCTGATCAGACGGTTCTGAATCGAACCCGACGGTTCTGATCAGACGGTTCTGAATCGAACCCGACGGTTCTGATCCGACGGTTCTGAATCGAACCCGACCCGACGGTTCTGATCAGACTGTTCTGATCCGACGGTTCTGAATCAAACCCGACCCAATGGTTCTGATCAGACGGTTCTGAATCGAACCCGACGGTTCTGATCAGACGGTTCTGAATCGAACCCGACCCGACGGTTCTGATCAGACGGTTCTGATCCGACGGTTCTGGATCGAACCAGACGGTTCTGATCAGACGGTTCTGAATCGAACCCGACGGTTCTGATCCGACAGTTCTGAATTGAACCCGACGGTTCTGATCCGACAGTTCTGAATTGAACCCGACCAGACAGTTCTGATCCGACGGTGCTGACCCGGTTCGACGACGTCACCTCTGGGCCGGAGCGACAGAGTGACGTGGCGGCGGTGCGGTCCGACCTGTGCTCTCTGCGTGATGAGCTGCGAGGCGTTGAACTTGGCCACCACGCTCTTCAGAACCTCGTTGACGATGGAGGGCAGCACGCGCTCGTCGTAGTCCATGCCCAGGTGCTGGTAGAGCAGCGGCAGGTTGCTGGCCAGAGGCCGGGACAGAACCCGCAGCGTCACGCTCACCATCTGCAGGTCTGAGGGGGAGACAACAGGTTCTGGATCAGAGGGTTCTTCTGGACCGTGAGGTTCTGAGCTTTGTACAAACTTCAAACAGAAATCATTTAAAATCATGAGAAGATGATAAAGTCTGACCTTTGCTCCCTGTGAGGGACGAGATCTTTCTGGGTCGGGCCCGGATGTCGTAGATGATGGGGTACTGGAACCAGGGCATCCTGCAGACACCAGAACCACACTGAGCTCTGACACCAGAACCACCAGAACCACACTGAGCTCTGGCACCAGAACCACCAGAACCACACTGAGCTCTGGCACCAGAACCACTGAGCTCTGACACCAGAACCACACTGAGCTCTGACACCAGAACCACTGAGCTCTGACACCAGAACCACCAGAACCACACTGAGCTCTGGCACCAGAACCACCAGAACCACACTGAGCTCTGACACCAGAACCACACTGAGCTTCTGACACCAGAACCACACTGAGCTTCTGACACCAGAACCACACTGAGCTTCTGACACCAGAACCACACTGAGCTTCTGACACCAGAACCACACTGAGCTTCTGACACCAGAACCACACTGAGCTTCTGACACCAGAACCACACTGAGCTTCTGACACCAGAACCACACTGAGCTTCTGACACCAGAACCACACTGAGCTTCTGACACCAGAACCACACTGAGCTTCTGACACCAGAACCACACTGAGCTTCTGACACCAGAACCACACTGAGCTTCTGACACCAGAACCACACTGAGCTTCTGACACCAGAACCACACTGAGCTTCTGACACCAGAACCACACTGAGCTTCTGACACCAGAACCACACTGAGCTTCTGACACCAGAACCACACTGAGCTTCTGACACCAGAACCACACTGAGCTTCTGACACCAGAACCACACTGAGCTTCTGACACCAGAACCACACTGAGCTTCTGACACCAGAACCACACTGAGCTTCTGACACCAGAACCACACTGAGCTTCTGACACCAGAACCACACTGAGCTTCTGACACCAGAACCACACTGAGCTTCTGACACCAGAACCACACTGAGCTTCTGACACCAGAACCACACTGAGCTTCTGACACCAGAACCACACTGAGCTTCTGACACCAGAACCACACTGAGCTTCTGACACCAGAACCACACTGAGCTTCTGACACCAGAACCACACTGAGCTTCTGACACCAGAACCACACTGAGCTTCTGACACCAGAACCACACTGAGCTTCTGACACCAGAACCACACTGAGCTTCTGACACCAGAACCACACTGAGCTTCTGACACCAGAACCACACTGAGCTTCTGACACCAGAACCACACTGAGCTTCTGACACCAGAACCACACTGAGCTTCTGACACCAGAACCACACTGAGCTTCTGACACCAGAACCACACTGAGCTTCTGACACCAGAACCACACTGAGCTTCTGACACCAGAACCACACTGAGCTTCTGACACCAGAACCACACTGAGCTTCTGACACCAGAACCACACTGAGCTTCTGACACCAGAACCACACTGAGCTTCTGACACCAGAACCACACTGAGCTTCTGACACCAGAACCACACTGAGCTTCTGACACCAGAACCACACTGAGCTTCTGACACCAGAACCACACTGAGCTTCTGACACCAGAACCACACTGAGCTTCTGACACCAGAACCACACTGAGCTTCTGACACCAGAACCACACTGAGCTTCTGACACCAGAACCACACTGAGCTTCTGACACCAGAACCACACTGAGCTTCTGACACCAGAACCACACTGAGCTTCTGACACCAGAACCACACTGAGCTTCTGACACCAGAACCACACTGAGCTTCTGACACCAGAACCACACTGAGCTTCTGACACCAGAACCACACTGAGCTTCTGACACCAGAACCACACTGAGCTTCTGACACCAGAACCACACTGAGCTTCTGACACCAGAACCACACTGAGCTTCTGACACCAGAACCACACTGAGCTTCTGACACCAGAACCACACTGAGCTTCTGACACCAGAACCACACTGAGCTTCTGACACCAGAACCACACTGAGCTTCTGACACCAGAACCACACTGAGCTTCTGACACCAGAACCACACTGAGCTTCTGACACCAGAACCACACTGAGCTTCTGACACCAGAACCACACTGAGCTTCTGACACCAGAACCACACTGAGCTTCTGACACCAGAACCACACTGAGCTTCTGACACCAGAACCACACTGAGCTTCTGACACCAGAACCACACTGAGCTTCTGACACCAGAACCACACTGAGCTTCTGACACCAGAACCACACTGAGCTTCTGACACCAGAACCACACTGAGCTTCTGACACCAGAACCACACTGAGCTTCTGACACCAGAACCACACTGAGCTTCTGACACCAGAACCACACTGAGCTTCTGACACCAGAACCACACTGAGCTTCTGACACCAGAACCACACTGAGCTTCTGACACCAGAACCACACTGAGCTTCTGACACCAGAACCACACTGAGCTTCTGACACCAGAACCACACTGAGCTTCTGACACCAGAACCACACTGAGCTTCTGACACCAGAACCACACTGAGCTTCTGACACCAGAACCACACTGAGCTTCTGACACCAGAACCACACTGAGCTTCTGACACCAGAACCACACTGAGCTTCTGACACCAGAACCACACTGAGCTTCTGACACCAGAACCACACTGAGCTTCTGACACCAGAACCACACTGAGCTTCTGACACCAGAACCACACTGAGCTTCTGACACCAGAACCACACTGAGCTTCTGACACCAGAACCACACTGAGCTTCTGACACCAGAACCACACTGAGCTTCTGACACCAGAACCACACTGAGCTTCTGACACCAGAACCACACTGAGCTTCTGACACCAGAACCACACTGAGCTTCTGACACCAGAACCACACTGAGCTTCTGACACCAGAACCACACTGAGCTTCTGACACCAGAACCACACTGAGCTTCTGACACCAGAACCACACTGAGCTTCTGACACCAGAACCACACTGAGCTTCTGACACCAGAACCACACTGAGCTTCTGACACCAGAACCACACTGAGCTTCTGACACCAGAACCACACTGAGCTTCTGACACCAGAACCACACTGAGCTTCTGACACCAGAACCACACTGAGCTTCTGACACCAGAACCACACTGAGCTTCTGACACCAGAACCACACTGAGCTTCTGACACCAGAACCACACTGAGCTTCTGACACCAGAACCACACTGAGCTTCTGACACCAGAACCACACTGAGCTTCTGACACCAGAACCACACTGAGCTTCTGACACCAGAACCACACTGAGCTTCTGACACCAGAACCACACTGAGCTTCTGACACCAGAACCACACTGAGCTTCTGACACCAGAACCACACTGAGCTTCTGACACCAGAACCACACTGAGCTCTGACACCAGAACCACACTGAGCTCTGACACCAGAACCACACTGAGCTTCTGACACCAGAACCACACTGAGCTTCTGACACCAGAACCACACTGAGCTCTGACACCAGAACCAGGTGGTCCAGCTGATCAGGTGTTCTGGCTCTGAGAGGAGACCCAGAGAGACCTGCTCTGGTCTGGTCTGGTCTGGTCTGGACCTGAGGTCCAGGAGGAGCTGGAGGTGGTCCTGGTCTCCCTCCAGGACCAAACACGGAGCAGACGGGTTGAACGTGGTTCTGATCCGGTTTGTAGACAGACCCAGACCGACTGTACCAAGTGGTTTGGGTCGGCTGTGGTTCTGACCCGGGTCAGTGAGTCCAGAACTCGTGATTAAACTTCTTCAGCTTCATTCTTCAGGAAATCTGCTTCTGTTCAACTCCAAATATTATTTACCGTAACGTCCGGTCGATAAGCTGCATCTTGTTTCACAGACTGAACAGATAAACTATGGCTTTTATTTTGACAGGCTGAAACAACACTGACGATAAACTATGGCTTTTATTTTGACAGGCTGAAACAACACTGACAATAAACTATGGCTTTTATTTTGACAGGCTGAAACAACACTGACGATAAACTATGGCTTTTATTTTGACAGGCTGAAACAACACTGACGATAAACTATGGCTTTTATTTTGACAGGCTGAAAACGCTGACGATAAACTATAGCTTTTATTTTGACAGGCTGAAACAATGCTGACGATAAACTATGGCTTTTATTTTGACAGGCTGAAACAACACTGACGATAAACTATGGCTTTTATTTTGACAGACTGAAACAACGTGGAGGACAAACTATGGCTTTTATTTTGACAGGCTGAAACAACGTGGAGGACAAACTATGGCTTTTATTTTGACAGGCTGAAACAATGCTGAGGATAAACTATGACTTTTATTTTGACAGACTGAAACAACGTGGAGGACAAACTATGGCTTTTATTTTGACAGGCTGAAACAACGCTGACGATAAACTATGGCTTTTATTTTGACAGGCTGAAACAACACTGACGATAAACTATGGCTTTTATTTTGACAGGCTGAAAACGCTGACGATAAACTATAGCTTTTATTTTGACAGGCTGAAACAACGCTGACGATAAACTATGGCTTTTATTTTGACAGGCTGAAACAACACTGACGATAAACTATGGCTTTTATTTTGACAGACTGAAACAACGTGGAGGACAAACTATGGCTTTTATTTTGACAGGCTGAAACAACGTGGAGGACAAACTATGGCTTTTATTTTGACAGGCTGAAACAATGCTGAGGATAAACTATGGCTTTTATTTTGACAGACTGAAACAACGTGGAGGACAAACTATGGCTTTTATTTTGACAGGCTGAAACAATGCTGAGGATAAACTATGGCTTTTATTTTGACAGGCTGAAACAACACTGACGATAAACTATGGCTTTTATTTTGACAGACTGAAACAACGCTGACGATAAACTATAGCTTTTATTTTGACAGGCTGAAACAATGCTGAGGACAAACTATGCTTTTATTTTGACAGGCTGAAACAACACTGACGATAAACTATGGCTTTTATTTTGACAGGCTGAAACAACGCTGACGATAAACTATAGCTTTTATTTTGACAGGCTGAAACAATGCTGAGGACAAACTATGCTTTTATTTTGACAGGCTGAAACAATGCTGAGGACAAACTATGCTTTTATTTTGACAGGCTGAAACAACGCTGAGAATAAACTATGGCTTTTATTTTGACAGGCTGAAAAAAACGCTGAGGATAAACTATGGCTTTTATTTTGACAGGCTGAAACAATGCTGACGATAAACTACGGCTTTTATTTTGACAGGCTGAAACAACGCTGAGGACAAACTATGGCTTTTATTTTGACAGGCTCAAACAATGCTGAGGACAAACTATGGCTTTTATTTTGACAGGCTCAAACAACGCTGAGGACAAACTATGGCTTTTATTTTGACAGGCTGACGAGCGTCCTGCCACCACAAGCATTTAGCTTCACCTCCCCTCTTGGGGGGTGCAGTCCTCGTGACACAGAGTGAACCCACAGGTCGTCATGACAACCACCTCCCTCTTTGGGGGGTGCGGTCCTCGTGACACAGAGTGAACCCACAGGTCGTCATGACAACCACCTCCCTCTTTGGGGGGTGCGGTCCTCGTGACACAGAGTGAACCCACAGGTCGTCATGACAACCACCTCTCTCTCATGGTTACTGAATGGACCAAACAGGTAACCATGAGGGAGGGAGGTGGTTGTCATGACGACCTGTGTGTTCACTCGTCTGTAAAACATCACCTGGCGGTTGGTTCTTGATCTACAACAAGCTGCACATCTGTCTGAGCAGCTGTGCTGACACTCATGTTACAACGTGCACACCTGCAGCTCGTGCACAGGCAGGGTTGATCCATTTACATTAAAAAGCTTAATTCAGTGTGTGTGTCACACAGTCAGGTGAGCTCTAGAGACCAGCAGTGACTGAACACAAACCTGACAGTCTGTGTTTTGGTCGACGCACCTCGGAGGTGCCGGTCGTGGTGACAGCTGTTGCCGTGGTAACGGCAGGTGAACTCACCTGAAGTGGAGCCCCTCAGAGAGCACCGTGTTCATCTCCATCCCCCCAATCCGATTGAAGATGACGGCTCGATGTCCTCCTTCAACTGCAGGACGACAAGAGACGGAGACATTAGAGTCTGCAGGACGGACAGGGACACTTTAGCCGTTTACGCATTGGCCGGCCCTCCCCGGCTCTCCCAGCTTCTAACCCGGGTTCGGCGTCTTCGCATTTACCTTTTCCGCCCGGGATCCACCCTTGTTCTGGAACCATCTTCACCGTGGTTCCATCGAGCCGAGCCCGACAGGGCTAGTTTCACGTCATGTACTGCTCTCATTTGATTCGTTGTTTGCAGCAGGGGCGGGACTCATTCAAACAACCTCAGCGCGAGGGTTGAATTTCATTCAAATTTAACTACAGAAACGAGAAACCCCTAAAACAATTGTTAGCTGAATTAGTGTTTCTGCGTTTAATTTTTGTTAATAACTGATC
>JBBPBX010003138.1:24729-56902 GCA_038048925.1 Garcialebias charrua | reverse complement strand
TTTACAAATGAATACATGTACAGTACTGTACGGTCACCAAGTACTTAGCATATCCTATCACAGTTTTTAAAGATGAAGGAGTAAGTTGAATTGTCTCCCTTTCACATAAATATTATTTTCACACAGAGTTAGCCTGGTTTAAACCAGACCCTTGTCCTTCACTTCGCTTTGGACTAGGGTCTGGCATCTCTGCCATAGACAACGATTTCTCCTGGAGATTTTTGAATGGACCAATCAGAGAACAGGAGGCAGAGTTTTGTTAGTTTAGCCTGGCGAGGTCCAGGCTATCAGATAAATTGCTCAGAAACCACTCGGTGGATATTTTTTCTGCCACCAGTGTGTAATTATATGTCTTTAATTTACTGACTGTTGGCCTAGATGAAACATTTGAGATAAAATTCGATTTTTTATCATTTATTTTCGTAGCGCACCCGAGGCTGTTTGGAAAATATCAAACCGAAACTATTTAATATCCCGCAGATTTGACCATTTCGTGAATTGATTTAGGAACTGTTAAGCTCAGGAACACTTCTGATATAACGTCAGCTATGAAATATATTTTTTCTCAGCAGAGAAATAATAGTTTTTTACCTTGTTTTGATGAAAATTCGTTCGTGGCGGCAGCCATTTTGAATGACGACGTCAGTCGACATCGTTCAAAACTCCGCCTTCTGCTCTCTGATTGCTCAGGAACACTTCTGATATAACGTCAGCTATGAAATATATTTTTTCTCAGCAGAGAAATAATAGTTTTTTACCTTGTTTTATTGAAAATTCCTTCGTGGCGGCAGCCATTTTGAATGACGACGTCAGTCGACGTCGTTCAAAACTCCGCCTTCTGTTCTCTGATTGGTCCGAACAAAAATCTACCGGAGAAATCCTTGTGGATGGGGGAAGTCCCAGACTGTGAAGTGAAGGGAAATGAGAATTGAGCGGAGCTGTGCAGGAAGGCGAGGGCCAGGCTAACACAGAGTGGGAGGAGGAGTATTTTTTTGTTTATTCTAATTCAAAGTCTATTTGCCTCATCTGTAATTCGAGCATCACCTGGCGTGGATGGAGAGTTCTGGAGTCTGCTCTCAGAAGAAAAGTATCCTTACATCCGAAGATGTGCTTTGAACTAGCACTTTTTGGATCTACCTACCTGTGTGAGTCTGCTTTTTCACACATGAAAATCATCAAGTCCAAAAACAGATCCACAATGACTGATGATCATCTGGAGACCTGCCTGCGCCTCCCAACCACCTCATACTGCCCCGCGCCTCCTCCTCTCAGTGTCAGAAGTGCCACTAAGGTAGAGACACATTTATTTTATACAGCTTGCACCAGATGACACCATCCTGCTGCACAGAGCAGCTGCCTAGTTTTGATATTTAGGTTTTATTGAGGTTTGAAATAGTTGTTGGAGATTTGTAAATCTGCACCTTTGTAAGTCACTTTTTGTAAATAGTTAGTGTAAATGAGGGAGTTTTATATTGTTCAGTTCATTGTTTATTCATTTCTTTAAAAAATATGGTGTGCTTTTCAAATATTGCGTCATTTTACTTTGATAAAATACTTTAATTAAATAAAACTAGCAACACATTACGTTCTGTTTTATTTACTTTAAAGAAGTGAGGAGTAGGGAGATGAAAAATTTTGTTTTTTGATACTGAGACTGGACGAGTAGCTCTCGGCAAACTGCCGACTTCAAAAGTAACTCTTGGTTCAAAAAAGGTTGGGCACCCCTGATTTAGGCACTCCTGCAATCGTCACACTTTTTCCTGTTAAAAACTGACTCCGGCCCCCCACCAGAGAAGGGAAAAGTTATGTGGCCCTCACAGGAAAAAGTTTGGGGACCACTGCCATAGACCATGAGATCCTCATTGCTAGGTTGGAGCAGTGAGTGGGCATCTCAGGATCAGCCCTAAACTGGTTCAGATCCTACCTCTCTGACAGGTCTTTTTGTGTGTCCATCAATGATTTTACTTCTGCAGTGGCGGCTCTTAAATGGGGGGTTCCGCAGGGGTCCATCCTGGGTCCTCTCTTGTTCTCCTTATACCTGCTGCCACTCGGTGCTATTTTCCGGAAACACAATATACCCTTCCACTTCTACGCTGATGACTGTCAAATTTACTTCCCCCTAAGACAAAATGGTACAGGCTCTATTCAACCTCTGCTCGACTGCCTGGCTGACATCAGGGACTGGAGACAGTGATTCACGCATTCATTACATCTAGGCTTGATTACTGCAATTCCCTTCTGCTTGGCGTCAGTCAAGCCACCATTGCACGATTACAACTGGTTCAGAACGCAGCTGCCCGATTTTTAACCAGCACACGCAAAAGAGAGCACATTACACCAGTCTTGGCCTCCCTTCACTGGCTACCGGTTCATCTTCGAATCCAATTCAAAATTCTCATGTATGTCTACAAATCGCTGAACAGTCTCGCCCCCGCCTATCTCTCGGATCTGATACACCCATATGTCCCTCCACGTGCTTTGAGGTCAGAGGATCAGGTACTCTTAATAGTTCCAGAAACTCGCCTTAAGCGCAGGGGTGACAGGGCGTTCTCTGTAGCAGGCCCAAGACTCTGGAACGAGTTACCGCTGCTCATCAAACAGGCCCCCTCCCTCTCGGTTTTCAAATCCCGGTTAAAAACTCACTACTACTCCATTGCTTTCAATGCCAGCTGATTTGTATTGGATCGTTTTATTTATGATCTGCAATGTTTTTATGTTTTTCGTGTTGTACTTCATTGTCTGTGTTGCCTGTTACGTGTTTGTTTGTCCAGCACTTTGGTGTGGACTTGCTCCTGTTTAAAGTGCTTTATAAATAAAATGGTATGGTATGGTATGGTGTCATCCAGAGACGGCGGGTCGCAATGACCACCTCCGCCATCCCTCTGCCCATAGCAACCGCAGCAGTCCCCATCATTCGGAGCACAAAGTCAGTTGTTCTGCGGGCTTCCTCCAGCAATTCGGCGGCCGCCTGCTTGTCCGTTGCTACTTGAAGCTGCTACAGCTTTTCTGCCAGGTAGGCTTGCACCAGCGTGGATGCGTTCATGGCACGCGCCGCAAGTCCTTGAGCCCTGTAGCATTTCTCAAGGAGAGACGCCGAGGCCCGGCAGGCCCTGCTGGGAAGAGTTGGTTTTGCTCCTGAAGAGTTTGGGGCCAGGTGAGACGCCAGAGTGTCCTCTATTTGAGGCACGTTAGCTAAACCCACCTCGTCCATTCCATCCACGTCGAGAAATTGTGAGAGGGGAAGAAGCATAGGGGCTCGTGGGTGAGTCCAGGTGCGTGTTAGTTCCGTGAGAAAGTCTGGGAACACAGGCATCCTCTGCCTCGTGGCAGCCTGCTGCTTTGAATAAAAGTAATTTCCCGCTAGCCTCGTAACCTGTTGGCGAGGAGGGGGTTCGGGCCAAGGCACTTGTAGTGCATCTGCTGCTCTGTGGCACAGTTCAAACAGAGCAGGGATGGAAGAGTTTGTGTCCGGGAGTGCGGGTAGGGGGGTCTGGGCGAGTGCGTCACCCTGATCCTCCACCTCTACGTCCGCCTCCTTCATTGAAAAGTCACCCGAGGCCGAGATCGATAACTCGTCGTCGTTCATCATACCCCAGGTGTCGAATTCGACAGTCAGGTCTTCCATGTTGGCCAACGCGTCGGGGGTGTCACCCCATTCGACCCGCGTGCTGTCATGTAAAGCCATACTCTCCAACTCCGGTGTGGGGGTGAGAGGCTCCGTGGTGTCTGCGTCTGTAGACGTGGCCGAGGTCCTCATGGCTTTGGCGACAAGGTCGACCCAATGCCGTAGCACCGCATCCATCATGATGCTGCAGTGTGGGCAAAAGTCAGGTGCATCCAGTGCAGTTTTTGCATGACGGGGCAGAGAGCCTTCAACCTTTCCTGTTCCTGAGTGAGGACAGGAGCAGGTGGAAAAGAAGAGAGATCAAAGTCCAGACTTCTGGGGTTTAAAGTCAAAACCTTGGGGATATATGCAGGATTAGGCCTTAGGGTGACCTTTGACCCGTCAGGGGCAAACCTGGTACACATTGGATGTACGGACAAAGCATGGAGGTCACCCACACGTTTCGCCGAGCAAAGAGCCAGGAGAAGAGCGGTCTTATAAGATAATAAATCTATCTTAATCTCGCTCAGTGGTTCGAATGGGGGTCACAGAGAGCCCCCAAGACCATACTAAGATCCCATCCAGGGGTCAAGATCCTGCTGGGGGGTCTCTTCCTTAGCACGCCCTTCATAAATCTTATTATGAGCGGGTGCGCGCCAGGCGTCCTGCTCCCCCAGCCCTCGTGACAAGCTGAAATTGCTGATAGGAACACCTTAATCGTTGAGAAAGAGCGACCTTTCTCCAACAGGTCCTGAAGAAAGGTGAGGAGCTGGGCCAAGTCACATGAATAAGAAATAATATTTCTTTCTGTGCACCAAGCTTCAAAAATATGCCATTTCCGGGCGTAGAGAGACTGTGTTGACACAGCTCGTGCGTTTTGAATGGTATTTACCACGTTCTCGGGCAGGCCTGAGGCCACCAGCTTGTTCCTCTCCGCCACCAAGCTGAAATTTGCCACAGTTCTCAGCCTAAGTGGCAAAACTGTTCCTTCTGGTGACGTGGAGGATCCCTGAAGAGGAGCAGGTGGTGGAACCAGCTCTCCCTCAAGGGCCCTAATTTCTGTGGTCCCTTGAAGGTCAACCACGTTAGGGAGAGGGCCTTCCTGCAGATGTACCTCCATACTACTCTGATCGAGAGTGTTTGGAGGCAGAGGCAATCTGCTGTCATTATTAGACAAAAGCTGAACAGAATGTCTGTTTTTCCTCTTTTTTTGGGGGTCATGGATCGGAGGGGTTGCAAGTTTTGTAAACGAGCAGATCTCCTGACTCCAGCCCGTTTCCTGGTTGGGTCAGCATAGTGAGCGCGGTCACACGCTGCAAGATCACTGTTTGAGCATGGCGTGTCGCCCATTGAGAATAAGGAGACAGCTTCAGCATGAGAATGTGGAGATGGTCCTTTGTGTTGAGCAGACTTTAGATTGGTTGGTGACAGAGAGTTCAGTCCTCTTTGATTAAAGGGAAGAGGAGTCTGATTTAGCCCTGGTGCTATTTCAGTTCTGCACTGAGTGTTTACACACGTTACAGTTTCATCACAACTGCCTTTGTGAACGTGTGATACTGGTGTTGGCCTGTGAGCTTCTGCCGAGGCTCCCCCGTCCCTTACTGGCATCCGATGAATAGGTAGCCAGGAAGGTAGGTCATCAGATTCTGTCGGCGCGCACCCCTGGAGTGTGGACGTGTCATGGGTTTGTTTGATTTGTGTATTGCCGGCCCAGTGGTTTACAACGGAGCAGGGGCTGGAGCACATGACCCCCCTCACCTGTCTTTGTGAGGAGTGACGGGCCTGCTTACAGGCGCCTCTGGGCCTGTCTGTTGCAGACAGAACTGAGGCACCTTGCTGGGGTTTATCAATTAGGCTAACACCCTGTGAGCCGTGAGGGAGGGGGGGATGATGGCCCTCGCCCTTTATATCGGCTGGAAGAACAGAGGGGACTGTTCTGTTGATGTTACTGTATTTGTTGTTGTTGGGTTTTTTTTGTGAGTCAAGAAAACAGAGAGGGGCTTTTTTTAGCTTTATTCGTGCTTATGTGTAATGACATATTTGACTTTATGTCACTCACAGCAGAAATAACATGATTTGTGTCTGAAACAATGTCACCAGCTTTTTGTACCGTGCTACAAACAAAGTCTGGACGTGAAAAGATCATTTCCCATACCGCGTGGGCGGGTGATCGTGTAAAGTCAAGAAGCGGGCTTGGTTCATCAGGCATGCTTCTGCCTGGTGTCCCGATTCGCCGAGGAGGCTCTGTGTCGGACCGCCTGGCGGGGAACAAATCTGTTTTTACTCCAGGCGTGTTCGGTCCGGGGTGGGCCCGGCGGTGGTCTCTGCCGGTGCTCGGCCTCGTATGCCGGCCGCTTTTGCGGTGGGGCACGTGTGGCTGAGTGGTGTCGAGGCTGCGGTGCTCTGCTCCCAGCTGACTCCCTGGGGGGGGGGAAGGCTCTCCTGGGGATGCCCACCCGGAGAGCTTCAGCCTGTTTGCGCCTCTGGTCCAGCCTGGTCTGAATTCGATCCAGCGCTTTTCCAAAAAGTCCCGTCGGTTCTATCGAATGGTGGAGAAAAGGAATTTTCTGTCCCTCCGGGAGGTCAGTTAGGGTCATCCACAGATGGCGTATTGCGATGACCACCTCAGCCATGCCTCTGCCTTGTGCAACAGCTGCTGTCCCCATCATGCGGAGCACAAAGTCTGTTGCCCTGCGGGCTTCATCCAGCAGCTCGGCGGCAGCTTGCTTGTCTGTTGTTACCTGGAGCTCCTGTAGTTTTTCAGCCAGGTACGCTTGCATCATGGCGGACGCGTTCATTACGCACGCCGCGAGGCCCTGAGCTCTGTAGCATTTCTCGAGCAAAGAAGCCGAAGCTCGACAAGCTTTGCTGGGGAGAGTTGGTTTTGTCCCGGATGACTTGGGAGCCAGATGAGACGCCAGCGTGTCCTCAATTTGAAGCACATTGGCTATTCCCACTTCATCCATCCCGTCCACGTCGAGAAACTGCGAGAGTGGCAGCAGCATGGGAGCTCTGGGCTGAGGCCAGGTGCGAGTCAGCTCTGTGAGGAAGTCCGGAAAGACGGGCATCCTTTGCCTCGTGGCGGCCTGCTGCTTTGAATAAAAATAATTTCCTACCAACCTCGTGACTTGTTGACGAGGTGGAGGCTCCGGCCATGGGATCTGCACTGCGTCCGTTGCTCTGTGACATAAGTCGAACAGAGCAGGGATGGAAAAGTCCGTCTCCGGGAGCACAGGCACCGGGGTGCTGGAGAAGTTATCTCCCTGTTCCTCGTATTCGACGTCGGCGTCATCCGCAGAAAATTCACCTGAGGCTGAAATCGAGATCTCGTCCTCGTTCATCATGCCTCGAGTGTCAAAGTCGACTGTTAAGTCCACCATGGGAGCCAGCACATCTGGGCTGTCGCCCCATTCGACTCGGGTGCTGTCATCCAAAGCCATGCTCTCGAGCTCTGGCGTGAGAGTCAGAGGCTCAGTGGTGTCCGGGTCTGCTGGCGCCGTAGCAGCCCCCATGGCCTTGGCGACGAAGTCCGCCCGGTGCCTCCTCACCACCTCCAACATCTGGCAGCAGTGTGGGCAAGACTTGGGCGCGTCCAGCGCCATTTTTGCGTGCAGCATCCCCAAGCAGACGGGACAGGCCTTGTGGGTGTCCGCCACTGAGAGAGAGAGTTCAGGTTTAAGCGAGGTGAAGGGCAATAAGAGATCGATGGATGGGCGTCAGCGGCTTAAGTACCCAGAGGGCAGGGCCTCTGGCGCGATGCTGACGCCCCTGCCGTAAAGGCATGATTGTATTCCTTCAGGTAATCGCGCAGAGTGCAATTTCCCATAGCATTTATGTTGCTCCGAGTGACATGACTGATAAGGGAACTGAGTTTAACTCTACACAGATTCACCAAAAACAGTTAAATTCTGAACTATGGAAAATGTTTTTATTTATTTATTTTTACAAAATTTGTTTTTCATACTAAAAATATAATTTAGATGAAAGGCGCAAAAGCAGCATGCATTAGTTAGAATTTTGGGTTCAAACAGACACTAATAATTTGACACATCAGTTTAAAGTTTTATATTTTACTCGCTGCACAGTAGAGTTGCACTCGGGTCCAAAAAATCCAACCCGGCCCGGCCCCAGCCCGTAGCCATCATTTCCAAATCCCACCCGACCCAACAATTTAACAGTAATTACAGACCCGAACGCCCCCCCAACATTTTTAATTAAGCTTTGACGGCTTATATAGTTATTGATGGGTGGTGGACATGCGGCTGAGTAAAGATCAGAGCTGAGGAGCAATCAATGCGCATTAAATGCTTCCCCTGCTTCTGGACCCTGCTCCGTGATCTCATTCATTCATTCACTCAACCTTTATTTAGTCAGGTTAATCCCATTGAGCCTTGAGGACTCATTTACAAGAGAGACCTGTCTACAAACTAACGAATGATGACAACAGCAACAGTAGATTTTCCTTGAACAATCAACAATAGACAAAAATAAGAGAGAAATACAGATTTTTTTTAACAAGTTAAAACAAAGATATCAAAGTAGCAAAACAGACAGATTATAAGGCAGATGGGATTATAGGGCACCTGAGTGCAGCAGCTGAATGAATGTCCATTTGGGCTGATGGATCTCTGGCAGCAGTCCATCTGAACCTTAACTGAACTTTTGACCTCTTTCAAGGCCGGACAGCGCACGGTCAAATGGCCGCATGCAGCAGTCTGTATGGCAAGCCCTGTTGGCATATAAATGGATTGTTGGCCCGCTGACACAATCAAAAGCCCGACACCAACTCGGTCCACACATTAAGCACATTATTATGGACCAGCCTGGGCGGGGCTCCAGGTTCAGGTTAGAAATGACAGCTCTACTGCACAGTCCTACACTGTTGCATTTTATTTTTCTGTAAGATCAGGTAAATTATTCCACAGAAAATGAGCCCTCTTATGAAAACTAAGAGCTGCGGCTGCTAGAGACCAGTTATCAACTCAAAGTTGGAAGAAAACAGACGTTTTCTGTTGCAGTCTCACTGAAATCTAAATATTTGAACAAGCGATGACTTCTGCTCAGACAGTTTCTGAATTTAACTTTTTTTTTTTTTGTGAGCGCAGCTTACAAGCACTGGGCCGTGCACACGTCCTACCTGACTCCGCTTTGTGCAGCCTCCTCCACGGTAACATTTTGATTTGCTGGAGTGTACTTGAAGGGATTGATTAGACCAGGGGTGCTCATTAGGTAGATCGTGATCTACTGGTAGATCTCTGAGGTAGTACTGGTAGATCCTAGCATGACATTAAAAAAATTAATTGTCTGTTCAGTGCCCTGAGATTACTTCTTTTGTGAATTGACGCTATATAAATACATTGAATTGAATCTTAGAACATCTTTACTCAGCAAACACAACAGTTTAGGTCAAAATACTGTCATTTTAAAGCCACAGTACTGTACTATAGTTTATAATTTCTTATCTGGCAACCCGACTGACATGAAAACTACAGCATTTTTCATGTAAACCAGCTTATTTTTTGTTTATTACCCCCAATAAACATTGAAAAATCACTAATGTTTCCACAGGTTGTTTTCGTGTAAACGGGGCCTTATAGTAGGTAGATCACTTTGACTTGATCATTTCAAAAATAGCTCGCATGCTGAAAAAGTCTGAACACCCCTGGGGATTGATTAGACAAAGTACATTGTTTAATCATGTTTAAAGTCGAAGCCACAGGATTGTGCACCTTTGCAACCTGCCCAAGACATTGTACCCCCCCCCCCCTTGCGAATGCCGTCCACCTGTAGTCAGTCGCAGAGTTTAGTCGTTTCATTTGACTTGAAACAACTGAAATGTTTAATCTAGAAATCATGATAGTTCTGTAATCTCTGGATTTATTAAGGGATTAAACTCCCACATCCTGATGAGACAAAAGAGGCAGCTGGTGAATCCGGAGTCTGGATCTTCTGCTAACGGCCCAGAAGCAAGGCAGCGTGGAGGTTGTTTGACTGACACACGTCGTCAAACGGTTTCAGGGCGCAGACGCACATCAGAAGGTCTGGAGTGCTTTCGTTCTGGATTTGTTCTTGTTTGTGGATAAACGGGTGTTGTTGAGCAGCGTGGCGTGTTAACACTGACACACACACACACACACACACAAGCACGAACAGCCGAGCTTGACCCTCGCTCTGTAGATGTGACACACACACACACACACACACAAGCACGAACAGCCGAGCTTGACCCTCGCTCTGTAGATGTGACACACACACACACACACACACACACACAAGCACGAACAGCCGAGCTTGACCCTCGCTCTGTAGATGTGACACGCGGTTGAGGCGTGCGCTCTGCAGCTTGCTGAGATAAACGCTCGACGCTCCACTTACAGCTCTGCTAAAAAGGCTCCGACCGTTTACACAAAGATCCACAAACTTTCACACAGTGCACGGTCACACACGCAAACCGGTGCACGAGCAAAAACGCTTGACCCTGTTTTCACCGTGGCAGCTTTTTACTCCATCGAGTTAGAGACAAATAATTGTTTGAGCTCCATTTGTTGTGTCGGGTCGTCGTGTTCGCTCGCCTGATGGTTCTCAGAGAGTTCTCTAAATGTTTCCACTGAGCCAGGGACGTGCAGAGCCCACTAAAGGGGCAGGTGCTCAAAAAAAAAGGGGGGCACATCTAACCGCATTTTATGACAGAACATTAACAAAGTCACATAGATTTCAGAGTTAAATAAACAATGATAAATTACAAAATTGTGAGATATACTGTCAAAGATTAGGAAAACCTCTACATAGAACATACAACTATCCATATGTAAAATATTTCATTAGTAATTTCTTTCTGCAGGTCTACTTTGTTATAGGCAAGTAATGCAATATTCAAACCTGCGATTTAGCAAGATATGTAAATCAGAGCTACACCACCAGATATATTTTGTCTTTACAGAATTACACTATTAAAAATATAAACAAGGGCACAATGCAACTTTTTAGTGTACTGTAATCTATAAAAGAAAGAGCTGCCTGGTTTGCTACACTTGCAGTGGAGATGAAGATGGTCCATTCAGAAAAGCAGAGCTGCATCAAACTTTAATGTGGAACTGCAGAAGAAAACTAAACAAAAGCAAAAATTGAATTGTTAATGCATGTCACCATGAGAAAAGCCTACTGAGACTAACTGACCACCAAAATTTAGACCTATATCTCTATTTGTGTCTTAGTGTATTTGTAAGTACCTATATACATTTTCTTCAATCTTTCCTCTTCTTTTTTTCTTGTCAGTTTCTCTTTTTTCCTCATTGTCTCATCTTCTCTGTGTTGAGTGGAGGCCAATGTCTCTTATTTATTTCGGTCTCTTGCCTTTCTCCCCCCCAAACTGAATCTAAGATCCAAAATCTTCTTTTCCATCATGGTGAACTGTTTAAAAACAAACTTCCAACTTTTAAGCATTTTTGCTATTTTTGTTCTCTTCTTATTTATTTATTTTTATTCATTTTATATTATTTATTCATTTCAGATTTAAAACAAAGACAATTTACAAACACATGAAAGAAAAAAACAAGATATAAAATGAAAGGTAGTAGAAGAAGAAAAAAATCTTGTCATATCTGCCCCTTCTTAAAACAACTGTGCAGCAGCAGTTTTCTGTTGGTCATGTCTCGAAAAATGTCAATGACCTCAGTGAGGTCATTGACATTTTTTGCAATTATGTTGCTAATTATTTGCAAAACAAACTTATTTGCGCATGCCAGAAATCTTTGCTTGCTAATCTAAGTTTTGTTTGTCATTCAAAGTTTTGCTTGCGATTCTCACATGACATCGTGGGCAGAGCCTAAAATCGCAACAAAAGATTTCTGATGTGTGCAAATAAAAGTTTATGTTTTGCAAATAACTTTTTAAGTTCACGAGAGAAAAATTAGCTATTTAATTTAAAAAAATGTTTTTTAAACAAAAGCTTTTGCTTTAAAAAAATGAAATCATTACAATTCCAAAAGTTTTGATTACAATTTTATTTTACATAACTGAGGTTAGTTTTTTTTCCCGTTGACTAATTGTGAAACAAATTTAACTCCATACTCTGCGAACCAGACCCTAAACTTACTTAAAGTCTGGATAGGTTTTTCCCCTTCATTTGTACGCTTTTATTGGACAGGAGCAACTTGATTGGTTATTACATTTATCTATTATGGTAGTTCAGGGTGAGATATTTTTAATTCTAAATGAATATTCTTGTTGGACTTTTATTTAAGTGCTATTCTCCTTCAAGATACATTTACCTAACGCTAGAATAAATGCAATGTACATTATGCAGCAAAGGAAGTTAGAAGATCGGACATATATCCATTATGGAGAGATGATAGGTTTTGGACGGGCGATGTGCTCCCTATTGCATAAGCCAGGGATGTCAAAGTCAAATACATGGAGGGCCAAAAAAACAAATTTGCTACAAGCCAAGGGACAGACTGGATCAATGTTTATTTTAAGGGGGTGATATAAGATTTTTTTTCTTCTTCTTTTTGCACTCTTTTCATTCAATGTTTTCTTTTTTATTAATTTGTTTTATTTTGTCTCTTTTAAATGAATGAATAAAGGATTAAATAAAATATTAAATAGCTTTACATCTGTTAAGTTCTTGGTATAAACCAACACAGACAGACATGTTCCTGCTTTTAGTATTGTACATTGTTTTATAATGTAGCTGTTTATGTTTCATTTTTTTAACACAGTTTTCTTGTGATTTTTAATTAATATGCTTTTTTATGATTGTTTACTGTTGGCTGCAAGTATCAAGCTGTGAAATCCTTCATTTTCTACAGCTGATAGCTGTTGGTCATTAATTATGATGAAGTTTAGCAACTTCTCGGGGAACATTTAAGCTCCGTGGCTTCAGCGGTGTGTTTTTCTTGTTCAATCCGGGGCGGGGGCTCTGATTTTGGTCAGCCGCTCTCCGCCTGTCCATCCTACGAGACGTCAGACAGCGGGTCGGACTGGACGCAGCTGGCCGCGGTCGGTCTCCCTGTTTCGGTTCAGCGAGAGTGGCGTCCCGCTGAAGCCCCGGAGCTTGAATGTCCAACATAAAACTAACTTGACCGCAGTTTAATGTGGCGCTATGGCTCTGCAGACATTGCACGTTGCTGTCTTGTGGTGTTTAGTGTAAAATACTTTCACACAGCCGACATGTTACGATGAAAAGTTGGCTAGTTGTTAGCTAAAGTGCTACTCACTCAGTCCACACACTGTAGCTGGCTGCAAACTGAAAGGGATTTGCTGAATAGTAGTAGTAGGGGTGGGGCCATGCCCCCCGAACGGCAATGCCCCCAAGGGGGCCAGCTCCCCCACTGACCCTAATGTGAATGTGAGGCAGGTCTTATTACTCTGGGTTCATGAGACACGACTCCGGATCGGATTTGCCCCACCCCTACTACCACTGTTGCATTGTGGGGAATGTAGTGTTGGTACGTGACCGGAGGGCTTATTATGTTGTTTTTCTTGCAAAATACAAAATTAATAATAATAAAATAAAATAAATAATTTTAGTATGTTATTATGTGTCAGAGGAGGGCTTAGGAATAGGAAATTAAAAAAAAAAAAAAAAAAATTTTTTTTTTTTTTGCCCAAAAGGGCACTTGGGGGCAAGGAGCAAAAGGGGCAGGTGCTCAAGCCCCCATAGCCCCCCCCTCTGCACGTCCCTGCACTGAGCTGCAAATGACCAGACAAACACTTTAAATGTTTAAATGATGTCGGGGTGTTTAAAGGAGATTCTTTGGCTGCTTGTTGCATTTCACCATGCCCCTCTGCTCATTGAGCCAGGCACTAACAGCTGAATTCATGGGAGTTGAACCCTTCACCCACTCATCTCGGGCAGAAATGTCGATAACTTGAGGCTTTTATCAATAATTTTTATTGTTCCTTTTTCAGGACAGAATAACTATACAACATACAGCTTCACTGAACTTTAAATTCATCCATCCATCCATCCATCCATCCATCATCTTTGCCCGCTTATTCCTTTATGGGTCGCGGGGGTCACTGGTGTCCATGTCCAGCAGTCACTGTGCGAGAGGCGGGGGACACCTGGACAGGTCTCCAGTCCATCACTGGGACACCTATAGGGACAATTCAGAGTCACCATCAGCCTAACATGCATGTTTTGGTTCTGTGGGAGGAAACTGGAGCACCTGGAGAAAACCCACGCAGCACGGAGAGAACATGCAGACTCCACGCAGCAAAGTCCCCGGGCTGGAGTTTGAACATGTGACCTGCTCGTTGAGAGGCGGTAGTCCTATGAGCCCCTAGTTTGAAGTTGACATTTATTGTACATTTTATCTAATTAACTATTTTAATCACTGGAACAAAAATACCCATACATCCATCCTTACATACTACTAATAAAAATAAATCTTAAAATAAAATAATAAAGTCTTTTGGCAAGTGTCTCCTGGGCCTCAAGCTTTTTGTCCCAGTCGACAAGCTTCTGGCTGAGCAGAGTTCCTCGTCTGGCAGAACGTCTAAAGTTCATTTAAATTGTTTGGTTTCAGGTCCAGAGTCCACAGGTTTTCAACGAGCTTGGTGGTCTGTGTCATGGTCTTGTAGTCCTGAAGTTGCGGGTTCGAGCCCAGGTTGTGTCATGAAGGTTGCATCCGGTGTAAAACAAATTCAAACTCTTGTGTGTGAGTTTTCTCGCCGTGATGAGCCCTGAAGACGGAGCAGCTGAAAGAAACTATTCCAGAAGCTAAATGTTAACCTGATTGTCCAATCAGAGACCAGTTCTGATGAACGGCTGGATCAGTGTCCAGTTGGACTCAACTGTCTTAGCTAAAGTTCCAGTACCACAGCATGATGCTACCACCGCCATGCCTGAGTTGGTACAATGTTGTGAGGCCTGAATGCGTCACCTCAACTTGTCCAAACATCCTTCTTGGTTCCAATTCTGAATTTTGAAGCAGGAGCTTCTTCCTTGGTCCTCCCAGTGATGTCACACTGGTTTCACTGGAGGACAGGGACTCTGCTGGTCCAGCAGATCCCAGGTCATGGCAGTTTTCAGCCTTGGTGCTTCTTGGCTTGTTCCTTGAACATCAAAACCAAATTATCTTATTTATTATGTTTCTTTTTTACCTGATGCTGAACAGTTCAGGTTTTTCAGAATAAGTTACACATGTACAGGTATGTGTTTCCTGTATGTTTGAACTGAAGATCTTTGAATCTAAAATTGTGTAGTTTTTCCATCTCATAAGTAAATTCATTACTCATACTTGTAATAAGTCAAAAGTAAATCTCACCCTGCAACAGTGGTATGGTCTTTTCCATAGGACGGCAAAGACTCTTGCGGTTATACAAGTCCTACATATATTGTTACAGCGCCACCTTTGAGTTTTAGTTTTGGTTTGTTGCAGCAGATTTCAGAGGCTCGGTGCAACCCTCGACTTTAATGCCCCCTCACATTTAGAATAAATATTTAAGAGATGTTTGTACAAACAACACTTACTCCTTTTTTTTTAAATAATTTTATTTAAGCATCCATTAACAACAGTACATGTACGTGAAAACAGAAACAAAAACAGGCATGACATATTTTATTTTTCTTCCTGTTCCCCCTACCCTTCCTTATCTATCCCCATCCTGCTGCTACAAACAGTAATAATAATAATATAAATAAATTATAGACAAACAACTAATAAAAAATAAAATAAAATAACATACCGTTAATTCAAAAACGTGGACAACATACAGAAAGGTGTCCGTACAACCGTGGGTATAGAAACCAAGTCAGGACATGGACGAAAAACAAAAAAAAAAAAAAAACTGCACAGGTTGATAAGCACTGTCAGTGACCAGATTCCATCCAGAACCAATGAGGCTGCCGGGCCGGGGCAACACTTACTCCTTTGGCCAGGTTATTATAGCAGCTGGGTATGTGAGGATGGCACTGCGTACGTTAGACGCTCTGACTTTGTTCCTGTTGTTCAGCCGACCCTTCAGGACCTGCCTCACTCTCTGTAGGTCGTGGCTGACTTTCTTGTGGCCTCACTGTGATTTACATTTGCCAGTGGGATTCCAGGGTATCTGTCCTGGTCCTGGACATCTGCATGTTGCCTTCAGGTAGTTCAACCCCTTCAGGTGTGATCACCTTGCCTCTCTTGCATACTGTACCCTCCGACTGCATTTATCCAGTTTGAATCACCTTCCAATGTCCTGGATGTGTGTCCTGGTGAGGAGGATCAGTTAGACGATGTCTCAGAGAGTTTTTGGGGGGCATCCAGCTTCCTGTCATCCATGTAGAGGAGGTGACTGATGATTGTTCCACTTTGGACCTGGTATCTATAGCTACACTTTGCAAGGATCTGTCTGAGGGGCTTAAGCTTATTCAGAACAGGAGTGGGGACAGATACGTACACATGTGTGTGTGTGTGTGTGTGTGTGTGTGTGTGTGTGTGTGTGTGTGTGTGTGTGTGTGTGTGCGTGTGTTCAGAAATTTTTGTGTCAGCTTTTTTCTTACTGGTAACGTTTTATTTCTTGTTTAAGTGTTCAAGTTCTTAGGAACACAGATATTGATCCTCTTTAAACCTGCTCTGTGTGCGTGAGTGTGTGCGCGGACATGCATGTGTGTGTGTGTGTGTGTGTTCTTAGATATTAAGAGATTCCAATTGTTGGAATCTCTCCAGATGAAGGGTTTGTGCTTGAGGGAGAAGTTGCCAACAAGCGATTAAAGAGATGCTGCAGGGTGGACAGTATCTCTCTCACACACACACACACACGCACGCACGCACGCACGCACGCACGCACGCACACACACACACACACACACACACGCACGCACGCACTGGTCAAGTGTGGTGCAGACGTATAGATCAAACTAAAAATGAGGAAAATAACTGGACCTCACCAGAACTTTTGCCTCACTTTGATCATTTTCATTTATTTTTATTATAAATAAACAGAAAACCACGTCTCCTGCTCGTACAAGAGCTAAAACTATAAAGTCATACATTTTGTTTGAAGGAACCGTTTAAACCAACGTGGGTTCAGCCATGAAACAAACTCGTGATTCATTCCATTTGTGCTCCTGTCGTCTCCGTCCGTTTCTTCTTCTCTCCTCATCCCATCATTTCTCCACCGACCGCCTGTTGGAGGCCGAGGCAACACTTGTCTTTTTCATCATCCAGATGTTGTAGGTGGCTTTACAGGTTCAGTGGATCTAAACACTTACTGAGCTCTGTGCTCACACATGAAGCAGAACCATTTTAAAATTAATCTTAAAACAAAACTTGAACAGTTCATAAACTTTAAATCAGCTCAAAATCCATCGTATTTTTAATATATTGTGAAAAATGTGCAGCTTATATCGTCATTACTGCTCAGTGGATGAAAAATACAAAATAAAATCTGCATTAAATAAACTGCAGATTGCATTATTTTATTGCAGAGATGTAATTTTATCATTTAAGATGAAGCCAATCCGTCATGTAACCCCAGCCGTTTCACAGAGAGCCAAACATCGTGTGACGCAGGAGAGTCAACGATGGATAAATTACACTTAATGAGCACGAGAAGGTTCACAACTCATAAAGTTTCTTATTACCCCTCAGTCATTAGACTCAACCACTGAGGCTCCACGCACAAGGTTAGTAAATATTTCCAGAGATTTGATGATGAAAATCTAATATGATGTTTAATAAGCCTCAAAATTGCCTCCATGATCATGTGAGGATCAGCTGATCAGCGGTAAAGATAAAAGTAGACCTACAGGAAGGCGACTTGATTTAAACTGTGACCAGAGCCGCTCAGCATCTGTGAACTAAAAGACGCCAGGTCTCAGAAATACGAGGACACTCAGAGGAGCAGCTTGTTCAGGTGCATGAAGATTAGAAATAGTGGAATGAAAATTATTTTAATCTTTTCTATCCCCACCCCCGCACACAGAATGAACTAATCCAGTGTGTTTGTCCTTCTTCTGGGTGTTGCTCTGTTGTCACCATCGGCCTCACCTCACCCTGCTTCAGAAGACATGCTTATTCCTACTCTTATTACCTGTAAGTAGAGCTTCCACACCGGGCTCGTCTCAGACACACCTGGTTTCTTATGACCCGACTTCTGTTGAGATGTCTGTCCTGTTTGCACGTTCACTCCTGTGGCGAACCAGAGTATTTCCCTTGTTTCAAAGGTCCACACGACGTAACAAACAAATGAGTTGATGCTTTAAAATGTTTACCGTATTTTCTGGAATATAGGTCATGGCTTTTTATCATTTTTGCATGCCCTGCGACCTATATTCAGGTGCAACCTATTTATGGCTTTTTTATAAAATAAGCTGATTTGTAATCATTTATTAACAAAAATTAAACTGAGACACACTCTTACAATAATGTCAGCTAACAAATATATTTTTAGGAGTTTATCCTGCTAAAATTATTCATTTATTAAAGAAAAGTTCAGCTCAGACACATATTTGCTATAATTTTTATCAAACAAATAATTGTTTTTAAGTGTTAATCTTCTTAAAAGCCTTGCTGTGCACTCTTGTGGAAGAGACATTGGCAGCAGAGCTAAACACGCTCCACATTTTGACATAGGTGCGACCTATATTCAGGTGCGACCTATATATGGATTTTCCCAATTCTTTGGCAATAATTGGACAATGCGACCTATATTCCGGAAAATACGGTACACTTTTACAGTTTGCACATTAGCTCTGAAAGTTTTATTTTCTGTCAACACTATAATCATTTTATTTAAAAAGCGCCTTTCAGGACACCCAAGGACAACACTCTGTTAATTATGATGAACATATTTACATTTTCATGACAGAGCTGTATCATTTGCATACATCCTTAATTTGGTGCTGACGGGGGCGTTTTAGTAAAACTCCATGTGCATTGTTTGCACGCCCCGCTCCTTAAAGAGTCTCACCCTAAAAGGTCAATATCATTTACCGTTATCTCCTCCACCAAGTGGCCATTTCCTGCTTCTTAACCACTTCTAATGAAGAGCTATTATAGCTGTCTTAAGCCATGCAAACACACACACACACACACACACCTGTGCAGACGTTTGCACTCTGTTACCCGGAGCTCATCTGTAAATCCCTGCAGGGACTTTGTAAACGCGGCGCCTGCTTCTCTCTCTTTCTTCAAAGCATCTGTAAATGCATTGTAAACGGAGCGGAACAATCATCGCCGGCCCAAACGTCCCCTCCGGCGGCCCGACCCGGCAGAAATGACTCCTTCACAGCAGAACCCGACGTGCTTACAGACGTGGGCAGAGCTCCCTCACGTTTACTTCCTGGATTTAGGACGTAATAAAAACCGATCTTTAACAGCAATTATTATGATGTAATGAAGAAAAAAAAAGATCTTTAACAGCAATTATTATGATGTAATGAAGAAAAAAAAAGATCTTTAACAGCAATTATTATGATGTAATGAAGAAAAAAAAAAGATCTTTAACAGCAATTATTATGATGTAATGAAGAAAAAAAAAGATCTTTAACAGCAATTATTATGATGTAATGAAGAAAAAAAAAAGATCTTTAACAGCAATTATTATGATGTAATGAAGAAAAAAAAATCTTTAACAGCAATTATTATGATGTAATGAAGAAAAAAAGTTCTTTAACAGCAATTATTATGATGTAATGAAGAAAAAAAGTTCTTTAACAGCAATTATTATGATGTAATGAAGAAAAAAAAGATCTTTAACAGCAATTATTATGATGTAATGAAGAAAAAAAAGATCTTTAACAGCAATTATTATGATGTAATGAAGAAAAAAAAGATCTTTAACAGCAATTATTATGATGTAATGAAGAAAAAAAAAGTTCTTTAACAGCAATTATTATGATGTAATGAAGAAAAAAAGTTATTTAACAGCAATTATTATGATGTAATGAAGAAAAAAAAGATCTTTAACAGCAATTATTATGATGTAATGAAGAAAAAAAAAAGATCTTTAACAGCAATTATTATGATGTAATGTAGAAAAAAGATCTTTAACAGCAATTATTATGATGTAATGTAGAAAAAAGATCTTTAACAGCAATTATTATGATGTAATGTAGAAAAAAGATCTTTAACAGCAATTATTATGATGTAATGAAGAAAAAAAAGATCTTTAACAGCAATTATTATGATGTAATGAAGAAAAAAAAATCTTTAACAGCAATTATTATGATGTAATGAAGAAAAAAAAAGTTCTTTAACAGCAATTATTATGATGTAATGAAGAAAAAAAAGATATTTAACAGCAATTATTATGATGTAATGAAGAAAAAAAAGTTCTTTAACAGCAATTATTATGATGTAATGAAGAAAAAAAAAGATCTTTAACAGCAATTATTATGATGTAATGAAGAAAAAAAGTTCTTTAACAGCAATTATTATGATGTAATGAAGAAAAAAAGTTCTTTAACAGCAATTATTATGATGTAATGAAGAAAAAAAGATCTTTAACAGCAATTATTATGATGTAATGTAGAAAAAAAGATCTTTAACAGCAATTATTATGATGTAATGAAGAAAAAAAAAGATCTTTAACAGCAATTATTATGATGTAATGAAGAAAAAAAAAGATCTTTAACAGCAATTATTATGATGTAATGAAGAAAAAAAAGATCTTTAACAGCAATTATTATGATGTAATGAAGAAAAAAAAGATCTTTAACAGCAATTATTATGATGTAATGAAGAAAAAAAAGATCTTTAACAGCAATTATTATGATGTAATGAAGAAAAAAAAGATCTTTAACAGCAATTATTATGATGTAATGAAGAAAAAAAAGATCTTTAACAGCAATTATTATGATGTAATGAAGAAAAAAAAGTTCTTTAACAGCAATTATTATGATGTAATGAAGAAAAAAAAGTTCTTTAACAGCAATTATTATGATGTAATGAAGAAAAAAAGTTCTTTAACAGCAATTATTATGATGTAATGAAGAAAAAAAGTTCTTTAACAGCAATTATTATGATGTAATAAAGAAAAAAAGATCTTTAACAGCAATTATTATGATGTAATGTAGAAAAAAGATCTTTAACAGCAATTATTATGATGTAATGAAGAAGAAAAAAAGATCTTTAACAGCAATTATTATGATGTAATGTAGAAAAAAAGATCTTTAACAGCAATTATTATGATGTAATGAAGAAAAAAAAAGATCTTTAACAGCAATTATTATGATGTAATGAAGAAAAAAAAAGATCTTTAACAGCAATTATTATGATGTAATGAAGAAAAAAAAAGATCTTTAACAGCAATTATTATGATGTAATGAAGAAAAAAAAAGATCTTTAACAGCAATTATTATGATGTAATGAAGAAAAAAAAAGATCTTTAACAGCAATTATTATGATGTAATGAAGAAAAAAAAAGATCTTTAACAGCAATTATTATGATGTAATGAAGAAAAAAAGTTCTTTAACAGCAATTATTATGATGTAATGAAGAAAAAAAAGTTCTTTAACAGCAATTATTATGATGTAATGAAGAAAAAAAAAAGATCTTTAACAGCAATTATTATGATGTAATGAAGAAAAAAAAAGTTCTTTAACAGCAATTATTATGATGTAATGAAGAAAAAAAAGTTCTTTAACAGCAATTATTATGATGTAATGAAGAAAAAAAGTTCTTTAACAGCAATTATTATGATGTAATGAAGAAAAAAAAGATCTTTAACAGCAATTATTATGATGTAATGAAGAAAAAAAAGATCTTTAACAGCAATTATTATGATGTAATGAAGAAAAAAAAGATCTTTAACAGCAATTATTATGATGTAATGAAGAAAAAAAAGTTCTTTAACAGCAATTATTATGATGTAATGAAGAAAAAAAAGTATCTTTAACAGCAATTATTATGATGTAATGAAGAAAAAAAAGTTCTTTAACAGCAATTATTATGATGTAATGAAGAAAAAAAAGATCTTTAACAGCAATTATTATGATGTAATGTAGAAAAAAGATCTTTAACAGCAATTATTATGATGTAATGAAGAAGAAGAAAAAGATCTTTAACAGCAATTATTATGATGTAATGTAGAAAAAAGATCTTTAACAGCAATTATTATGATGTAATGTAGAAAAAAGATCTTTAACAGCAATTATTATGATGTAATGTAGAAAAAAGATCTTTAACAGCAATTATTATGATGTAATGAAGAAAAAAAAGATCTTTAACAGCAATTATTATGATGTAATGAAGAAAAAAAAATCTTTAACAGCAATTATTATGATGTAATGAAGAAAAAAAAAGTTCTTTAACAGCAATTATTATGATGTAATGAAGAAAAAAAAGATATTTAACAGCAATTATTATGATGTAATGAAGAAAAAAAAGTTCTTTAACAGCAATTATTATGATGTAATGAAGAAAAAAAAAGATCTTTAACAGCAATTATTATGATGTAATGTAGAAAAAAGATCTTTAACAGCAATTATTATGATGTAATGAAGAAAAAAAGATCTTTAACAGCAATTATTATGATGTAATGTAGAAAAAAGATCTTTAACAGCAATTATTATGATGTAATGTAGAAAAAAGATCTTTAACAGCAATTATTATGATGTAATGTAGAAAAAAGATCTTTAACAGCAATTATTATGATGTAATGAAGAAAAAAAAGATCTTTAACAGCAATTATTATGATGTAATGAAGAAAAAAAAATCTTTAACAGCAATTATTATGATGTAATGAAGAAAAAAAAAGTTCTTTAACAGCAATTATTATGATGTAATGAAGAAAAAAAAGATCTTTAACAGCAATTATTATGATGTAATGAAGAAAAAAAAGATCTTTAACAGCAATTATTATGATGTAATGAAGAAAAAAAAGATCTTTAACAGCAATTATTATGATGTAATGAAGAAAAAAAGTTCTTTAACAGCAATTATTATGATGTAATGAAGAAAAAAAAGTTCTTTAACAGCAATTATTATGATGTAATGAAGAAAAAAAAGATCTTTAACAGCAATTATTATGATGTAATGTAGAAAAAAGATCTTTAACAGCAATTATTATGATGTAATGAAGAAGAAAAAAAGATCTTTAACAGCAATTATTATGATGTAATGAAGAAAAAAAAGATCTTTAACAGCAATTATTATGATGTAATGTAGAAAAAAGATCTTTAACAGCAATTATTATGATGTAATGAAGAAAAAAAGATCTTTAACAGCAATTATTATGATGTAATGAAGAAAAAAAAGATCTTTAACAGCAATTATTATGATGTAATGAAGAAAAAAAAGATCTTTAACAGCAATTATTATGATGTAATGAAGAAAAAAAAAGATCTTTAACAGCAATTATTATGATGTAATGAAGAAAAAAAGTTCTTTAACAGCAATTATTATGATGTAATGAAGAAAAAAAAGTTCTTTAACAGCAATTATTATGATGTAATGAAGAAAAAAAGTTCTTTAACAGCAATTATTATGATGTAATGAAGAAAAAAAGTTCTTTAACAGCAATTATTATGATGTAATGAAGAAAAAAAGATCTTTAACAGCAATTATTATGATGTAATGTAGAAAAAAGATCTTTAACAGCAATTATTATGATGTAATGAAGAAGAAAAAAAGATCTTTAACAGCAATTATTATGATGTAATGTAGAAAAAAAGATCTTTAACAGCAATTATTATGATGTAATGAAGAAAATAAAAGATCTTTAACAGCAATTATAATAATAATAATAATAATAATAATAATAATAATAATAATAATAATAATAATAATGTGTTTGTCTGTCATCTGTGTATGTTTCCCATACACAGACGAAATTCGTCTCTGCATTTAACCCAACCACCACCAGGTGGTGCAGTGAGCAGCCAGAAAGCGCCCGGGGAGCTGGAGAATTAGGTGTGCACTCATAGACACCCCAAGGTGGGTAGTGGCCGGGACGCGAACCCGCGTCCTTCGGGTCCCAAGTCAAAAGCCCTGCCACTACACCATCTTGGCTATTATGATGTAATGAAGAAAAAAAAGTTCTTTAACAGCAATTATTATGATGTAATGAAGAAAAAGTGGACGGATTGCGCTGCGTCGGCACTGATCAAGTCCAAACCAGAGGCTGCAGCTGTGAGTGACAACTGGCTCTCATCCAGATGTTTGGAGAAGCTCCTCCAGCAGCACTCGGTGGTGTTCTGTAGGACAGCTGATGTCGACCCACGCTTCTGTCCGACCCGTCCCCGAGGTTCTTCTGTGGATGACTCTTTAGTTTTTGACCCGTTCTGTTGTGGATCAGCTTCTGTTTGGGGTCGTGGTTCTGTTGGACCCAGTTTGGTCCAAGCTGTTGGACAGATGGACTCGTCTGACTCCAGAACCTTTGGTCCACAGAGGAGTTCTGGTCCACTCAGGGACTGAAGGAGCCCAGACCATCAGCACTCCACCACCGTGCTGACAGCTGGGAGGAGCTGTTTGCTACAGTGCATTCTGGGTAAACATCTGTGCTTTGTACTGGTTCTGGTCCAGAAGTCTTGTGGTTCCCTCAGATGAAACTCTCCAAACCTCAGCGGTGCTGCCATTTTTACAGAGAAGAAGCTGCAAGCCTTCCAAACAAGCCATGACCTTTGACCTTTAACCTACTTAATGAGACCTGTAGAGTCTGAGCTCATTTCTTAAGGGCTGCACAGTCTGACCTGTGGGGTGAATTTGCCCGTAAGTCCACACCTGAAGATTTGCAGCGGTCAAATGTTTTCCTCATGTTCTCGTTGCAGAACGATGGATCCAATCACTCATTCAGCATCAACTGTTTGGAAATGACCTTTGACCCTCCTCACGTTGATGGGCAGCAACAACTGCCTCTGATGTTATTGCTGATGTATTTCCAACCTGGGGTTGTGCTAACACACACCTGTATGCTCCAGAGCAGCAATAACTCCTGCTTAGAGGTGGAGGATCAGCCAATCGATCCACCTGATCATCAGCTCCTGGTTGATCCTGATCCATCTGATCATCAGCTCCTGGCTGATCTTGATCCATCTGATCATCAGCTCCTGGCTGATCTTGATCCATCTGATCATCAGCCTGGATGATCTTGATCCATCTGATCATCAGCCTGGTTGATCTTGATCCATCTGATCATCAGCCTGGCTGATCTTGATCCATCTGATCAGCAACTCCTGGCTGATCCTGATCCATCTGATCATCAGCCTGGATGATCTTGATCCATCTGATCATCAGCCTGGTTGATCTTGATCCATCTGATCAGCAGCTCCTGGCTGATCCTGATCCATCTGATCATCAGTTCCTGCTGATCCTGATCCATCTAATCATCAGCTCCTGGCTGATCATGATCCATCTGATCATCAGTCTGGCTGATCTTGATCCATCTGATCATCAGCTCCTGGCTGATCCTGATCCATCTGATCAGCAGCTCCTGGCTGATCCTGATCCATCTGATCAGCAGCTCCTGGCTGATCCTGATCCATCTGATCAGCAGCTCCTGGCTGATCCTGATCCATCTGATCAGCAGCTCCTGGCTGATCATGATCCATCTGATCATCAGTCTGGCTGATCTCGATCCATCTGATCAGCAGCTCCTGGCTGATCCTGATCCATCTAATCAGCAGCTCCTGGCTGATCATGATCCATCTGATCATCAGTCTGGCTGATCTTGATCCATCTGATCATCAGCTCCTGGCTGATCCTGATCCATCTGATCAGCAGCTCGGCTGATCCTGATCCATCTGATCAGCAGCTCCTGGCTGATCATGATCCATCTGATCATCAGTCTGGCTGATCTTGATCCATCTGATCATCAGCTCCTGGCTGATCCTGATCCATCTGATCAGTAGCTCGGCTGATCTTGATCCATCTGATCATCAGCCTGGCTGATCGTGATCCATCTGATCATCAGCCTGGCTGATCGTGATCCATCTGATCATCAGCCCGGCTGATCTTGATCCATCTGATCAGCAGCTCCTGGCTGATCTTGATCCATCTGATCAGCAGCTCCTGGCTGATCTTGATCCATCTGATCAGCAGCTCTCAGCTGATCCTGAACCTCTGAGTTCCTGTGAAAATGAAGTTTTTCACTAATAACAGCTTCGACATGTTGGCTTCATGTTTGTTTGACGTGATGGAACCTGCTGCTGTTGGAGGTTAAACTAATTATTCTGGAACCTGGAGTTTACAAACTGTTTTTATTTTTATTTGTATTTATTCTGTAATCCGGTGAAGTCCAGCTTAGTTTTATGTCACCGTGAACGTCCAGAGCTAGCCTGGCCCTCGCCTTCCTGCACAGCTCTGCTCAATTCTCATTTCCCTTCACTGCACAGTCTGGGACTTCTCCCATAGACAACGATTTCTCCGGATGATTTTTGACCGGACCAATCAGAGAACAGAAGGGGCGGAGTTTTTGGCCCCTAACCCACGCCCCCACCTGTCCCAGCGCAGCCAGCGAGCAGCCGCATGTTCTCATTCAAAGCGATGCAAAGCGATGCAGGACTGTTTTATATGTGACACAAATTTATTAATTTCCCCTTCTTAATCCCTTATCTGGAGTTTTCTTTTGTTTTTTGGGCCAAAAGTCAAGTGATCGCTCGCTCCCTCCTCCTTCTCTCCCTCCGCTGAAATGAACAAGGAAATGGCTGAGGTTGTCACGAGAATTAAACTCGGGTTTTACGTTGCTGCCCGAGTCCCATCAGATTTTCTGGTCTTCTGGTGAGCTGGACCAGCGATCCATGGTTTTATTGTATTTTATTAAAACGTTTTATTAACATATAAACACAGAATTTGCAGCGCGGCAGCCGGCAGCAAGAGAAAAGCTGCAGGAGGCGGAGCAGTTGTCAAGTTCACCAGAGCACGGGGAGCAGCCATACATGGCTCTGAGGGGAGGGAGCAGAATGCTTTCCCTGTTCAAAATATCCAATGGTTTTGTTCCTCAGCAGAGGCCAACGCCTCCAGCAAGAATCGTTTTAAAATGGAGAAAGTCCCAGACCCTAGTCTGAAGCGAAGTGAAGGACAGGGTCTGGTTTTAACCAGGCTAGTCCAGAGCTGAAACAAGACGTTTGTTTGTCTGAAGGACGACATCCTGCAGGTGGAACTCGATGTCCATTATGTGGCTGAGTGGTTAGAGCAGTCACTCTCCAATGGAGCTGGTTGATCCACTGTGAGAAGGTGCTATTTATAAGACTGAGCTGAATGCAGCAGCTCAGACTGAGGAAGTCTTTCGGACGAAAGACGAAAAGTTTCTACAATTTTTTTGTTTTGTTTTGTTTTTTGAATGTCCAGAGGACCAGACTTAGCTTTTTTGGATGTCATGAAGTAAATTAATTGTCAAGATAAAGTCTGGACATTTAAAACTAACAACACGTTCTGAGAACTGGGACAGTGTCGGTAGTTCGAGCTCAGACTTTGATCTAACTTGCACCTACCGGTAATAACCCGGCACTCGTGCACGTGTCACGTCCTTCACCTTCCTCTGTCCCAGAGGTCACCTGTCCATGACAGATGATCTGTCCAGGGTGGACATGTCACCTGTTCATCACAGGGCTGCACGCTAACACCTTGTTCACCTCACGTGCGTGTTTTAGCAGGAAACCGAGCACACAGGTTTTCCACACATGCATTGAGGAGTTGAACCTGTGGCGTTGTTGCTGTGAGGCCACAGGTGTAGCCACTGTTCCTCTGTGTGCCGCCCTGTATCAAACTCTGACTGAGCTTTTAGCATCTGCTGCAGCCGCTCAGAGACGAGCACGTTCTTTTCTGCACACACACAACCGAAGAGCGTCGGCTGTTAAAACGTGCAGGACTCGTGCGTGCCTCTCTTCACCTCTGTGTGCATCCCTCCATCCCTCCCTTCCTTGTCGGGGTTGAGACGTGCAGATGAAAGTTAGTTTGTGCTTGGCCTGCAGCATGGTCCTGAGCTGAGCGTGTGCAGCTCCGATGGGACGACCTCAGGACACGTGCGCTCTCCGGCTGCAGCCGAGGCCGTCCCAGTTTCTGTCAGTCCCTGACAAGAGGAACAAAGGTCCTCTGCTTGTCTTGTTGGACACCTCCAGGCTGCTCCTTGTCTTGTTGGACACATCCAGGCTGCTCCTTGTCTTGTTGGACACCTCCAGGCTGCTCCTTGTCTTGTTGGACACCTCCAGGCTGCTCCTTGTCTTGTTGGACACCTCCAGGCTGCTCCTTGTCTTGTTGACACCTCCAGGCTGCCCCGTGGAGTTGCTGAGCTTCTGCTGGAAGAAAAGCATTTCCCTGAGCAGTGATGTGACCTGCAGGACAAACAGTTTGTCCTTCTACCTGTCCTGTTTTATACAGGCTTTAAAGTGTGCGTGACATGATTTTGAATTTGGAACTATGCATAAATAATAATAATAATAATAATGAATTCAATTTATAACACACTTTTCATTAATGAAAATCTCAAGGTGCTACAAAGTGCAACAGAATTAAATGTCAATAAAACAAGTAAAATCAATAACAGTATCAACTAAGATCAAAAGTAGAATCATGAGGAGGTAGAGTATGCTCGGTTGAAAAGAAAGGTCTTCAAGCCGCTCTTAAAGTCAACCAGTGACTGTGGAGCTCTCAGACAGTCAGGAAGAGAGTTCCACAGGCGGGGGGCAGCCACACTGAAAGCCCGGTCTCCCATGGTCCTTAATTTGGTTCTCGGAATGTGAAGGAGATTACTGTTCTGTGACCGCAGAGACCGGGTGGATGAGTATGGAATAAGAATATCCTTCAGATAATCTGGTGAAGCTCCATGTAAGCATTGATGTGTAATGAGAGCAGTTTTGTACTGAATTCTGTAGGCGACAGGAAGCCAATGAAGGTTATGGAGAATGGGTGTAATATGTTCAAATTTACGAACTCTCAACAAGATCCTTGCTGCACTGTTTTGAATATATTGAAGTTTCTGAAGGTTTTTGCCAGGGATTCCAATAAACAGGGAGTTGCAGTAGTCGAGCCTGGAGGAGACAAAAGCATGGACGAGCTTCTCAGCATCAGAAAAAGTCAGAGATGGGCGAAGTCTGGAGATGTTTCGAAGATGGAAGAAGCAAGTTTTAAACAGATGCTTAATGTGATTTTCAAATGTAAGATGAGAGTCCATTTTTATTCCAAGATTTGTAACAGAGGTGGAGAGGGGGATGTCTTGACCAGAGAAGGAGATTGTTGTTAAAGTTGATGTTTGTATCTGGTGAGGGGTGCCAATCAGTATGGCCTCAGTCTTGGAGCAGTTTAATTGAAGAAAGTTCTGATTCATCCATGCCCTAATTGCCTCCAGGCAGGCAGAGAGGGCAGTGAGTGAAGATGGAGATGACAAGGTGGAAGATGAGGATGCTCCAGTCCTGATGTAAAGCTGTGTATCGTCGGCATAACAGTGAAAAGAAATGTTGAACTGATTAATAATTTGACCTAAAGGCAGCATGTAAAGGGAAAACAGCAGGGGCCCCAGAACCGACCCCTGAGGGACACCACAGGAGACACAGACTGTCTGGGACGTGGCACTGCCAAGACTAACACATTCCAGCAGAGGAGCTACTCAGCTTTGATTTTTTTGTACACAGATGCGTCGAATAATTAATATATAAAAGTATTTTTTAATAAAATAGTTCTCTGCAGTGCGTTGCAGTTTTCGGGTGGAGAAAGGAGGGGTCAAATGCCGACGCAGTTTATGACGCAGTCACCAGAACGCACCTTGTAAATAACTATTTAAGATTGCCTATTTTCTATCGGGTTTTTAGTCCCGAAATGTAGGACAACACGTTTTAAAAATAGCTTTGTTCCCACTGCTGTTACTGAAATGAACAAACGGAATAACGTTGAAGCTTTTAGTGGTTAAATGTTTTTATTTTTCATTTTACATATGATTTGGGGAGCCTTAACACTGTTATGTGCAACATTATCTGTTTATAGTTTCTTTTAAGTGTTTTTACTAAATGTTTTTACTGTTTTTATTTGTGTGTGCGCATGGATGGATGTATGCTTTGTACCACTGCAAACCACATTTACCCTTGGGTATAAATAAAGTAACCTGAACCTGAACCTGAACCTATGGCAGAGAATATACAAACCGAGGAATTAAGCAATTTAAGTGAAGATTTGAGCGATTTGTCTTCAGTTTGGGAAGCAGAAGTTAGTTTGAGTGATGAACAAGAAACAGCTGGTTCTACTTTTGGTCTGCAGCCGTATTTATTTGAGCCTTACCGCTCAGGGAACGAGGTGGTGCGAGGGGAAATCCGACATGTCAGATGAGCAAGGTTCCGAGGATGAAGGGCTGTAACTCGATCGTAGTCGTCAGCAGAGCTGGCGATGTTAGAACACACAAATGCAACACAACGTACTGGCATTTTTCAAGTTATACAAAAGAAAATAGGCAATCTTGAAGACAATGACACTGTGTGCTAATAGCAGTGGCAGACAACCGTGCTGGTCCCTACGTCACTACTCATTCATTCATTCATTCAACCTTTATTTAGTCAGGTAAATCTCATTGAGCCTCGAGGGCTCATTTACAAATGCGACCTGCTACAAACTAAGGCCCTGTTTACATGGACACTGTGTGGGGGAAACGCAACTTTTGGGTATGTTAATTAGGTTGAAAGTTTTGCGTTGACATGGGCGAATTCTGTGGATACGACTCTCTCCCCCCCACCCCCCGTACTCATGAATTTACTGTAGTTACCATGCTGGGCCATTAGATGGCGCTGTGATTTTTGGAACCTTCACTACTGCGCATGCGTGCCACTGCTGCCTGATGTAAACAGAGCAGACGAGGCAGCCTGTTTTCCTCTCTGGCTAAAAGTTCAGCTAAACTACAAGTTGTTGTCAACAAGTTAACAACAAGTTAAAGCTGGAATTTGGATAAGAGTCAACAGATCGGACACCGAGTGGGGCCGCTTCATCTGCGCACCAGTTGCTGAGCAGAACCAGAACCGAGTCAACATGTCTGACTTTAGTCCGTGAGAATCAGCTGATTTACAGCAGCGCTACAAGGTAAACCATGTTCTTAATAATGTTTCCTTGTGTTTAGTTCGATCACAGAACAACCAACTGAGGTTTTATTTTTATTTTTTTCCTGCGAGGTCGAAGCTGTTCCACGAAGCGGACCGGCGGTTCGGATGTGGGTCCAGTGACAGTGTCCACCAGGATGAACAACAGAGTCCAGTTCATTAAAGTTCGGTTAACGTGTTTTTAAAAGTGTTCAATTTAATTCTCAGTGTTTGTGACATGAGTTTGTGGTGTTGAATAAATAAATAAATTAAAAATCAACCTGGTGTCTTCATTTTCAGCAGCATGTTAGGCATGACGTAACGAGTCCAGATAGCTTCATTTAGCTCAGATAAATGTAAATATCTCCCACGCTAACATAAATACTGTTTATTATTGTTAAACTGTTAATATATAGCACATTTAGTATGTTATAGTGCAGCGTGACACGTGAAATGTCCGACTGCCTCGTTAACAGACAACTGGATCCAGGCAGCTGCTCTCTTCCAACACAGATGCAGGTAAGGTGTAGAATAATTAAATATGAGAATCAAAATATATTCCATCAGCTATAGTTCAGAAAGTGGTGCGTGTGTCCACTGTCCAGTCCACCGCCATTGTTAAAATGCCGGCTGTCTGCGCGTGCGTGCTGCGTGCATGTGTTCAAACAAAAGCTCCGTGGGAGATGTTTACATTATCAACGGGGGGTCTGCGAAAAAGTTCCACTTTGAGAGCAGGGTCAGAAAAGTATCGGTGTCAAAGAGGGGGGCCAGCAGCGTCGTGTAGGCGATAAGCAAAGTCGCAAAGAGAAAGTAGCGGTTACACTCAAAATACGCGCCGTGTAAACTGGCCCTAAAGAATGATGAACAGCAATGGTAGAATTTCCTTAAACAACAAACAACAGAAAGAAAAAAAACATAGGAGAGAAATAGAAAGTGAAATGCAAAGTATCAAAACTAGCAAAACACCACAAAGTAGATGTACAAAATCAAAGACAGGAACATGTCTGCATTGGTTTTTGCCAGGATTCCAAAAGATTCTGAAAACCATTTAGAGAAGTCAAGGTCGAGAGCTTCAGATCTTTTTGTAAGATATTCCATGAAGCAGGAGCAGAGTAGGAGAAGGCCCTTTTTCCAAGTTCAGTCCTCACTGACGGAACACTGCAGGTAATCATGTCCTGAGAGCGCACACTGTAGCTGCACTCACGCAAAGACATGTAGGAGGAGATGTATGAGGGCAGCAGACCAAGAAGTGATTTAAAGATGAAAATGTACCAGTGGAAGAGTCTGTGTGAAGTTAATGATGTCCAGTTAACCAGTGAATACAGGGTGCAGTGGTGGGTACGATAATCACAACCAGTTATGAATCTTAGAGCACCATGATAGACAACATCCAACATCTGCAGGTGCTTGTAGGAGCATTCATGTAGAGAATGTCACCGTAATCAATGGAGGGAAGGAAAGTCACAGACACAAGGCGTTTCCTAACATTCAGTGTTAGACATGATCTGTTTCTGAAAAAGAAACCCAGTTTAACTACGTTGCATGCGTAAGTACCGGGATGTCCCTTGACGAAACACGGCGCCAATTTTAAAATCACTTTTAAATCAAATTTTCATAATTTATCATTTTACTTGTAAAAATGAAC
>JBBPBX010003138.1:0-15527 GCA_038048925.1 Garcialebias charrua | reverse complement strand
TATTCCCACCATGAACAGTTTCCAGAATCGCCTGTAGGTGTCGCCAAAGGAACACAAACCACAGAAACGTGCCTACGCCAAGCCTGGAGCTGGCGTGAAAATGTACTTGGATGCGCACATATTCACGTTCAGTTCAGTTTTGATACATACGGGGTTTTGCGTGGATAGTGACGTACGCACGTTTTTTGTGCGCACGCACGGTTGATACATGAGGCCCCAGGTGTACTTTCTATAGTCCAGGTGTACTTTCTATAGTCCAGGTGTACTTTCTATAGTCCAGGTGTACTTTCTATAGTCCAGGTGTACTTTATATAGTCAGGTGTATTTTCTATAGTCCAGGTGTACTTTCTATAGTCCAGGTGTACTTTCTATAGTCCAGGTGTACTTTCTATAGTCCAGGTGTACTTTCTATAGTCCAGGTGTACTTTCTATAGATTCTATATATCAAGCGAAGATGGCGGGAACATACAGAAGAGCTGTATTCAGGCCATCAAATGGGACCATTGGAACAGGCATGTCAGGCCGAACAAGAACCATGCATTCTTGAGGAAGAAGTTGAGTGGGCCTTGAAACAACTACCAGACGGGAAGGCCTCAGGAATCGACCATCTACCAGCCGAACTACTAAAAGCAGTGCCGACCAAGATTTTAACCGACCTATGTAAAAAAATCTGGTCCACCAAATCATGGCCCAAGGACTGGAAAAGATCAGTTTTTGTCACTCTTCCTAAAAAAGGCGATATCCAGGAATGTTCCAACCATCGTACTATAGCCCTCATATCTCACGCAAGTAAAATCCTTCTGAAGATCATACAGACACGCATCGCAACAATTGTCGAACGGGAACTGCCGGAAGTCCAAGCTGGCTTTTGCAAAGGACGTGGCACTAGAGATCAAATCGCGAAGCTGCGTTGGATCATGGAGAAGACCTGGGAATATCAAAAAGACGTCTATATGTGCTTCATTGATTACAGCAAAGCTTTCGACTGCGTCGAACATGAAAAGCTATGGAAGTGTTTGAAACAAATGGGCATCTCTGAACATATCATACAGCTAATAAAATCACTTTACAATGATCAGGAAGCAACGGTTAGGACAGCCTACGGGAACACGGAGTGGTTTCGAGTCGGGAAAGGAGTTCGACAAGGCTGCATACTATCACCAGTTCTATTCAACCTGTATGCAGAAGTGATTATGAGGCAATGCAATTTGGACGAATATGAGATTGGAATCAAAATTGGCGGCAGAAACATCAATAACCTTCGATACGCAGATGATACAACCCTGCTCGCAGAGAGTAAAAAGGACCTTGACTGTCTCGTCCGACGAGTGCAAGAGGAAAGTGAACGAATGGGACTGTACCTTAACATCAAAAAAACAAAAGTTATGACCACTGCAGGCAATGGTGTAATGAACATGCAAATAAACAACACAGTAATCGAGTCTGTACAAGATTTCATTTTCCTTGGAGCAAAAATCGACCGCAGTGGGGCATCGGCGCCCGAGATCAAGAGGCGAATCACACTCAGCAGGACTGCAATGCAAGGGAATGGAAAAGATCTGGAAGAGCAAAGATATCAGCATTGCAACAAAAGTCAGATTGGTCAACGCAATTGTCTTCCCTATAATGATGTATGGTTGCGAAAGTTGGACGCTTAGAAAAGAAGAGAAAAGAAAAGTCGAAGCATTCGAACTTTGGTGTTGGAGGAGAATGCTAAGAATACCTTGGACTGCCATGATGAAGAACAAGGCAGTTTTGGACCGTGTCAAACCGAAAATGTCATTATTGGGCAAAACAGCAGCTCTCATATTTTGGCCATGTGATACGCTCTGATTCTTTAGAAATGTCAGTGATGCTGGGAAAAGTCAGTGGGAAAAGAAGACAAGGTCGCCAAAGAACAAGATGGCTCGACACTATCATGACAACAATGACTATGCCAATTGCAGATTTGAAAGAATTGGTGAAAGACAGGAAGGCGTGGAGTATGAAGATTCATAAAATGACCGAAAGTCGGATGCGACTGATCGGATGATGATCATCATCATCATCTTCATCACTTTCTATAGTCCAGGTGTACTTTCTATAGTCCAGGTGTACTTTCTATAGTCAGGTGTACTTTCTATAGTCAGGTGTACTTTCTATAGTTCAAGTGTACTTTCTATAGTCCAGGTGTACTTTCTATAATCCAGGTGTACTTTCTGTAGTCCAGGTAGGGCTGGACGATATGGCCAAAATTTTTATCACGATATAGTTCTTAATTTTGGTCGATATCGATATAATTCGATATCGATATAAACAATATAAAAGCCTAAAAAAAAACTATAAACTATACAAATAAATTAATGTTCTCCTTGTATTTGTATTTAGCCTCCAAAAAGATGGAAATCACCATCAAATAAACATAAACTTCAACCCAATAATTCTCAGTTGGGTCATCTGGACACTTTCTTTTTTATAGAAACGTTTCACCCTCCATCCTCCATCCAGTTTCTATAAAAAGAAACTGTCCAGATGACCCGACTGAGAATTATTGGATTTGGTACCTGGATTATTGAGCATGAACTTTCTTGCCATAAAATTCTCAACTGTGTCAATATTAATAGTTTTAACTTTAAACATCTTTAAAATTTACAGCATTGAAATTCATAGTTAATTAAATAAAACTTGTGGGTGTTGTTATTTATAAGAAGCTGACATAGAAATCTCATGGAAATTACTTAAGAATAAAAATAACAATCAATTGCATTACTGTATAAAGTAAAATAGTTTTTGAATGACAAAGTTTTGAATATATTGAATAATGTAATAATTGTTCCATATTTAATCTGTTGTATTGAAGTTTGGGGAAAAGCATGTAAAACTATTACAAACCCTGTTTTTTTTGTTTTGTTTTTAAAGAGCTACAAGAATTATTAGTAGGAAGTGCTATGGTCACCCAACAAATATTTCATCAGTTTAAATTATTAAAATTTTATGATTTGGTTGAACATAGTATTTTACAAGTCATGTATAAAACTGAAAAAAAAATTACCCCCCAAATATTCAATTAAAATTTGTTTAAAGTTATTAAACCCTGAAGGGAATGTAAATGTTTGTAAAACCTCCATTTAGGACTAGTTTGAAGGAGCTGAGTTGTAAATCAGGAAACAGGATTGTGTTGACTTGATATCACCATAAACATTTCTAAAACTATTTATATGTTTTAAAATATGATTAAATCAAAGTTGTTGGGAAGGTGTGGTGCAGGTGAAGTGAAGGTTGTTTGTTTGTAGTTATTTTGTATTTTTTAAACAAGGGGCAGATATTAAAACACTATTTTCGTCTTTCTGCACATTTTCATTCAGTGTTTTTTCTTCTTCTGATGAATTTGTTTTATTTTGAATTTAAAAAACATGCAGCGCTGCTGGGGCTGTTTGTTTACGTTGTAGTTTCAGGGAAACGTTGGCTCAAACTTTATTGTTCTTCATCTTCTGACTCTCATATTATATCGAGTGGAAACTCTTCAGATTAAACAAGTTAGAATAGATGTTTCCACCGCTAGTTAGAACGACTTTGTCACGTTTTGCAAAATAAAGAAACCGAGTAGGACTCGCTGCAGATGAGACCTGCAGTTTAACAAAACCGAACTACGTCCACACCGACGAATTAGTCTTTCCTCTCATCAGTGATGTCGTCTCTTTCTCTTCGCTTGTGAAACTTTGTTCAGTCACATTCTGACGGTCATGAGCACTCGTTTGACTCGTTTTGAAGCGAAAACTTAACGCGCTTTGGAGACTAGCTTAGCTTTTAGCCTGCTACCGCTAACGCCTGCTGCTGAAGTGAGCGCTGCGTAACAACGACGTCACCACGCACGTTTTGTGTCACAGCTTTTTCTGTCCGGGCGGGTTGTTGAAGCAGCCGCTCCAACCCGAACAGAAACAGAAAAACGTTGTAAAATCCTATCGAAATATCGAAAATATGCTTAATTTTCATATCATCGTTATTGAATAAAAGTATATCGCGATATTTATCATTATTGAATTATCGTCCAGCACTAAGTCCAGGTGTACTTTCTATAATCCAAGTGTACTTTCTATAGTCCAGGTGTATTGTCTATAGTTCAAGTGTACTTTCTATAGTTCAAGTGTACTTTCTATAGTCCAGGTGTACTTTCTATAGTCCAGGTGTACTTTCTATAGTCCAGGTGTACTTTCTATAGTCCAGGTGTACTTTCTATAGTTCAGGTGTACTTTCTATAGTTCAGGTGCACTTTCTATAGTCCAGGTGTAATTTATATAGTCAGGTGTACTTAATATAGTCAGGTGTACTTTATATAGTCCAGGTGTACTTTCTATAGTTCAGGTGTACTTTCTATAGTAAGGTGTACTTTTTATAGTCCAGATGTACTTTCTATAGTTCAGGTGTACTTTCTATAGTAAGGTGTACTTTCTATAGTCCAGGTGTACTTTCTATAGTTCAGGTATATTTTCTATAGTCCAGGTGTACTTTATATAGTCCAGGTGTACTTTTTATAGTCCAGGTGTACTTTCTATAGTCCAGGTGTAGTTTCTATAATCCAGGTGTACTTTCTATAATCCAGGTGAACTTTCTTTAGTCCAGGTATATTTTCTATAGTCCATGTTACTTTCTATAGTCCATGTGTACTTTCTATAATCCAGGTGTACTTTCTATAGTTCAGGTGTATTTTCTATAGTCCAGGTGTACTTTATATAGTCCAAGTGTACTTTCTATAGTTCAGGTGTACTTTCTATAGTAAGGTGTACTTTCTATAGTCCAGGTGCACTTTCTATAGTTCAGGTGTATTTTCTATAGTCCAGGTGTACTATATATAGTCCAAGTGTACTTTCTATAGTCCAGGGGCCTCATGTATCAACCGTGCGTGCGCACAAAAACATTGCGCACGTCACTTTCCACGCAAAACCCCGTATGTATCAAAACTGAACTGAACGTGAATATATGCGCATCCAGGTACATATCCACGCAAGCTCCCGAGCAGGCGTACGCACGTTTCTGTGGTTCTTGTTCCTTTGGCGACACTTACAGGTGTTTCAGAGAAACTGAAGCCCCACAGTCTGTGGTTGACTTTAAGAGCGGCTTGAAGACCTTTCTTTTCAACCGAGCATACTTTACTCCTCATGATTCTACTTTTGATCTTAGCTGATACTGTTGTTGATTTTAATTGTTTTATTATTTGTCTTATTGACATTCAAATATGTTGCACCTTGTAGCACTTTGAGATTTCCATTAATGAAAAGTGCGTTATAAATTGAATTCATTATTATTATTATTATTATTATTATTATTATTATTATTATTATTATTATTATTATTATTATTATTAACTGTTCATGATGTGAAAATGATTAATATTCCCTCCAAACACACGATTAACAAGTATTACATCCACATGACGCAGTGACATAAAGGACGCGCAAAGTTGTGCCAAAAATAAATTTAACAGGAACGGATTCATTCAGCCTTACTGGAGAATAAATAGTGTAACACGCAGAGCATTTATTTAGAAACAGATATAATTTTCTGATCTAGGATATGGCTTATCAGCCGTTTTCAGAAATAATCATTTTTCAGTTTGGCACATGCTGCTGCGCTCTGGGGAGCCGTGCATCACGCGTGCATACAGAAGCAGCGGTCAAACTGTTCCACAGAGGGAGCTGCAGGTCGATCGGGACTGTGCAGTCCAGTCCACACAAAGCCGGATCATGTCCAATGGAATGTCTCATCCATATGATTCCAAAGGCTGAGTGGTCGCGCTTGGAGCGCGCCGCGCGCACCCTCACCGGTGTTGACACGGCAGCTGGAGGTGTTTCATTATCTGCGTTTATTGTAGATTTCTCCAAAATGACACGTGAAAGTACACCTTATATAACTTGTAGGAGAGCAAAAGCTTCACAGACAGACTGCGCACAGGGCTGCGGACTGATGTCATGAAATGTCTCCACCAAGACGCACAGACTCGTTTCTTCACATCATCTACATAAACAAAGATCTATGTTTTAGCAAACATCCAAGTAAGTTCCTCTGTGTTTACAGTAATAATGGTAATAAACTCGTGCGCAAAGTTAATATTTCCACACAGAATGAATGAATGAGCCGGTTCGCGCACCACAGCAGGGTGCGCGCGCACACAAATACCGACAATCACTCGTTCTTTGCATGATGAACACATTTTATTACTATTCTTACTTAGGATGTTTGTCCTCACTCATATTATATTATATTCATTATTTTCCCGAATCTAGAAATCATTTCTGATCGCGCAGGGATCAAACAAACATGTCCTTCACACATGCAGGAAGTAATTTGCATCTGTTTAACATATGTAAATGTAGGCGTGTCAGGGGAGGTGTCTCACGTGCGCTCAGTTCCACGTCAATTGTGATGTACAAAAGGAATGTGCGTGGATTCAGGTGTACGCTCAGTTTGATACATCCGGATCCTTTTGTGCGTGCACACATTTCTGGGTTTGACCGTACGTCACTTTTCAGTGAGGAATCCACGCAAGTCTTTGATACATGAGGCCCCAGGGGCCTCATGTATCAACCGTGCGTGCGCACAAAAACATTGCGCACGTCACTTTCCACGCAAAAGCCCGTATGTATCAAAACTGAACTGAACGTGAATATATGCGCATCCAGGTACATATCCACGCAAGCTCCCGAGCAGGCGTACGCACGTTTCTGTGGTTCTTGTTCCTTTGGCGACACTTACAGGTGTTTCAGAGAAACTGAAGCCCCACAGTCTGTGGTTGACTTTAAGAGCGGCTTGAAGACCTTTCTTTTCAACCGAGCATACTCTTCCTCCTCATGATTCTACTTTTGATCTGAGTTGATACTGTTGTTGATTTTAATTGTTTTATTATTTGTCTTATTGACATTCAAATATGTTGCACCTTGTAGCACTTTGAGATTTCCATTAATGAAAAGTGCGTTATAAATTGAATTCATTATTATTATTATTATTATTATTATTATTATTAACAGTTCAAGATGTGAAAATGATTAATATTCCCTCCAAACACACGATTAACAAGTATTACATCCACATGACGCAGTGAAATAAAGGACGCGCAACGTTGTGCCAAAAATAAATTTAACAGGAACGGATTCATTCAGCCTTACTGGAGGTTATAATAAATAGTGTAACACGCAGAGCATTTATTTAGAAACAGATATAGTTTTCCGATCTAGGATATGGCTTATCAGCCGTTTTCAGAAATAATAATTTTCCAGTTTGGCACTACTGCTGCGCTCTGGGGAGCCGTGCATCACGCGTGCATACAGAAGCAGCGGTCAAACTGTTCCACAGAGGGAGCTGCAGGTCGATCGGGACTGTGCAGTCCAGTCCACACAAAGCCGGATCATGTCCAATGGAATGTCTCATCCATATGATTCCAAAGGCTGAGTGGTCGCGCTTGGAGCGCGCGCGCACCCTCACCGGTGTCGACACGGCAGCTGGAGGTGTTTCATTATCTGCGTTTATTGTAGATTTCTCCAAAATGACACGTGAAAGTACACCTTATATAACTTGTAGGAGAGCAAAAGCTTCACAGACAGACTGCGCACAGGGCTGCGGGGCGCGCGCTGCGTCTGGAGACTCCAACATCATGTCATGAAAAGTCTCCACCAAGACGCACAGACTCGTTTCTTCACATCATCTACATAAACAAAGATCTATGTTCTAGCAAACATCCAAGTAAGTTCCTCTGTGTTTACAGTAATAATGGTAATAAACTCGTGCGCAAAGTTAATATTTCCACACAGAATGAATGAATGAGCCGGTTCGCGCACCACAGCAGGGTGCGCGCGCACACAAATACCGACAATCACTCGTTCTTTGCATGATGAACACATTTTATTACTATTCTTACTTAGGATGTTTGTCCTCACTCATATTATATTGAATTCATTATTTTCCCGAATCTAGAAATCATTTCTGATCGCGCAGGGATCAAACAAACATGTCCTTCACACATGCAGGAAGTAATTTGCATCTGTTTAACATATGTAAATGTAGGCGTGTCAGGGGAGGTGTCTCACGTGCGCTCAGTTCCACGTCAATTGTGATGTACAAAAGGAATGTGCGTGGATTCAGGTGTACGCACAGTTTGATAAATCTGGATCTTTTTGTGCGTAGACACTTTTCTGGATTTCACCGTACGTCACTTTTCAGTAGGAAATCCACGCAGGTTTTTGATACATGAGGCCCCTGGTGTACTTTCTATAATCCAAGTGTACTTTCTGTAGTCCAAGTGTACTTTCTATAATCCAAGTGCACTTTCTATAATCCAGGTGTACTTTCTATAATCCAGGTGTACTTTCTATAGTCCAGGTGAACTTTCTTTAGTCCAGGTGTACTTTATATAGTCCATGTGTACTTTCTATAGTCCATGTGTACTTTCTACAATCTAGCTGTACTTTCTATAGTCCAGGTGTACTTTCTATAGTCCAGGTGTACTTTCTATAGTCCAGGTGTACTTTCTATAGTCCAGGTGTACTTTCTATAGTCCAGGTGTACTTTCTATAGTCCAGGTGTACTTTCTATAGTCCAGGTGTACTTTCTATAGTCCAGGTGTGCTTTCTATAGTTCAGGTGTACTTTCTATAGTCCAGGTGTACTTTCTTTAGCCCATATGTACTTTCTATATTCCAGGTGTACTTTCTGTAGTTAAGGTGTACTTTCTATAATCCAGGTGTACTTTCTATAATCCAGGTTTACTTTCTATAGTCTAGGTGATCTTTATATAGTCCGGGTGTACTTTCTACAGTCCAGGTGAACTTTCTATTGTTCAGGTGTACTTTCTATGGTCCAGGTGTACTTTCTATAGTCCAGGTGTGGTTTCTATAGTCCAGGTGTTCTTTCTATAGCCCAGGTGTGGTTTCTATTGTCCAGGTGTACTTTCTATAGTCCAGGTGTACTTTCTATAGTCCAGGTGTACTTTCTATAGTCCAGGTGTACTTTCTATAGTCCAGGTGTACTTTCTATAGTCCAGGTGTACTTTCTATAGTCCAGGTGTACTTTCTATAGTCCAGGTGTACTTTCTATAGTCCAGGTGTACTTTCTATAGTCCAGGTGTACTTTCTATAGTCCAGGTGTACTTTCTATAGTCCAGGTGTACTTTCTATAGTCCAGGTGTACTTTCTATAGTCCAGGTGTACTTTCTATAGTCCAGGTGTACTTTCTATAGTCCAGGTGTACTTTCTATAGTCCAGGTGTACTTTCTATAGTCCAGTATGTACTTTCTATAGTCCAGGTGTACTTTCTGTAGTTAAGGTGTACTTTCTATAATACAGGTGTACTTTCTATAATCCAGGTTTACTTTCTATAGTCTAGGTGATCTTTATATAGTCCGGGTGTACTTTCTACAGTCCAGGTGAACTTTCTATTGTTCAGGTGTACTTTCTATGGTCCAGGTGTACTTTCTATAGTCCAGGTGTGGTTTCTATAGTCCAGGTGTACTTTCTACAGTCCAGGTGTACTTTCTATAATCCAGGTGTACTTTCTATAATCCAGGTGTACTTTCTATAGTCCAGGTGTACTCTCTATAGTCCAGGTGTACTTTCTATAGTCCAGTTGTACTTTCTATGGACCAGGTGTTCTTTCTGTAGTCCAAGTATATTTTCTGTAGTCCAGGTGTACTTTCTATAGTCAGGTGTACTTTCTATAGTCCAGGTGTACTTTCTACAGTCCAGGTGTACTTTCTATAATCCAGGTGTACTTTCTACAATCCAGGTGAACTTTCTTTAGTCCAGGTGTACTTTCTATAGTCCATGTTACTTTCTATAGTCCATGTGTACTTTCTATAATCCAGGTGTACTTTCTGTAATCCAGGTGAACTTTCTATAATCCAGGTGTACTTTCTATAGTCCAGGTGAACTTTCTGTAGTCTGGGTGTACTTTCTACAGTCCAGGTGTACTTTCTATAATCCAGGTGTACTTTCTATAATCCAGGTGTACTTTCTATAGTCCAGGTGTACTTTATATAGTCCAGGTGTACTTTCTATAGGAGGACAGATAAAAAAGAACATGTTGAGATAGCAATAATTACAAATATAATCAGGAAGAGTAGAGCAAGTACGGTAAATACAGCAGCAGTACAGCAGCAGAGAGAGGAAATGTCAGTTTGTCCTCCAGCAGTCTAAACCTATAGCAGCATAACTAAGTGACAGCTCAGGAAACACAAGTCAACCCTAACTATAGGATTTATCAAAACGCAAAGTGTTAATCCCAGTCTTCAAACTGGACAATGTGTCAGCCTCATGGACAGAAACTGGAAGTTGGTTCCACAAGAGAGGAGCCTGAGAACTGAAAGATCTTCCTCCATTCTGCTGCTGGAAACTCTAGGAACCACAAGTAAACCTGCAGTCTGACAGTGAAGTGCTCTGTTAGTAAAATATGGAACAATAAGATCTGTAATATAAGATGGAGCTAGGGAATACTTTGAATTTTATTCTGAATTTGAAATACCTCTTACTTTACTCCTGCTTTTTTTTAGATCTTTATTTTATTTTGTAGTGACCAGTCATGAAAGACCAGCCTGACAAACCTATGACAGAACACGTGGACCTCCTGTGGCACCTCTTTGTTTGGAAACGTGGACAAGATTTATGTGAGGCCAACTGCAGAACAGAGCGTTCCTTCAAGTGGTTCTGTAGCACATTTGATCAGTGTGGACTCAGAGTTCATTTAAAATGAAGCACACCAATGATCACTTCCAGTATTTTCGGGGTCAGATGTTTTTCCTGACTTCTAGGGGAGAAGATGTGTGCAGGAAAAGACATGTTTTCATGTTTTCTTGAGTGAAGCTGCGGTGAATCAAGCAGAGCGGGTCAGAGCGTGGCGGCTTGCTGTCACTGCTGCCGTCTGCTCAGGGTTTCTAAAACCACAGGATGAATCTTTGAACGCCCGACACAAACTGAGCAGCAGACAGAGCTTTGACGTGAACAACGGAGAGAAAACTCAGAGCATACAAAAACTCAAGGGATATCACATCAGCAGTCACCAGACGACTAAATGTATCATTAGCTATAACAGTTATACATGTCTACAGTTTCAGAAGTGAATCATCTCACCTTACTCTGGTGCTAATTGCAGCAGAAGATGAAAAAGAATAACCTTGTCAGTTTCTAAACCTCCATAACAATAATTATGCAGCTGAAAGAGACTCCCCCTGATTAAACACACTAGATGTGGACTATTAAATGTCCTTTTAGAAAACAAACTGCTCCTTCAACTCATTCTTGATCACTGTTTTCATCTAAAGATTTTACTTCAGTCAAAGGGGAGTTGTTGGACAAAAACAACTTGGAACGCATATGCAGAAATAAATAAATAATCATTATACTATAATAAAATAAGTATCTTTACGTCTTCCATTAGAATGAAGAGGTTAGGGAGCTGCTGGTTGAATGCCTTCATTAACTGATCATCAGTGGGGTGGAGCAAATCTTTGAGAAGCAGAGTGTTCAGGTGTCTGTTAACACAATGCCAAGCAGGAAAGACGTCAGCAATGAGAACCAATGGGACTGTTCATACACAACAAACAAACAAACAAACAAACAAACAAACAAACAACATTTGGACTGAGAATGATGAACCAACCACGTGTAGTTCTGCTTAGATGAAGTTCTGGTTCTGGTTTGGTGCAAACCTCATTAAAACACTTACCGGACAAATCAAGCCAAAACATTTGCATTCTGGGAAGGGTCAAAGGTCATTTCCAAACTATTTAGAGCCCACCACTCTACTGAGAAAAGATTATGCACAAGTGGAAAACTTTTAAGACCGCTGACAATCTTCCCAGGTGTGAACGGCTCAGCAAATTCACCCTGAAGGTCAGACTGAGCAGTGAATAAAGAACATGGAGCTTCATCTCAGACTCTACAGGCTTCAGTTGGCAGGTCAAAGGTTAAAGATGATTAAAACAAAACTAAACAAGTATAGCTTGTTTGTAAAGATTCATCTGAATGAACTGGAAAACTTCTGGAACACGACCAGACAGATGTTTACCCAGAATGCACTGCAGCAAACGTAGCACCTCATGTCCACTGTCAGCACGGTGGTGGAGGGCTGATGGTTTGGGCTCCTGTCAGTCACTGAGCAGACCAGGAACTGCTGTGGACCAAAGGGTTGTGGAGTCAGATGAGTTCATCTGAAACCTGGATCAGTCTGGGTCCAACAGAACCATGATCCCAAACAGCTGCTGATCTTCAACAGAACGGGTCAGAAAGAACAGAATCCAAAAACATTTGAACGTTTCCACAAAGGATCTTTAAAAGTGGAGCCTGTTCAGAGACAAAACATTTAGGTTGTAAATTCACTCAGTGTTGCAGGTTTTTTAGTGTCACGTTTATTTTCTTCCCACGTATCGTTTCATTTTTTGACATATTCTGTTCCGTGTGTGTGTTTTCTTGCTGCACCTGTGATTTACGACCTGTCGTGTGTTTCTGTGTGTAAATCTGCCGTGTGTGTGTTGGGCTGCAGGAAGTTGGCCAAAAAGCAGAAGGAAACCGCGAGCAGCTCCACTCAGCAGAGGGAGATGGGTCCGGTCTCCACAGCTGACAAGAGCACCACCAAAGTGAGCACGCTGCACAAAGACGACCCTTTCTCCACCTCCAGCCAGGACCTGAACGGGTTCAGTGAGTTTTTCTGTTGTTTCCTTCAAACACCAGCTGCAGCTGCTTGTTCCACAGCTTTACGTTTTTATCCCGTTTTAACTTGTATGTCCTTTAAAGGAGACCACATATTGGTTTTATACATTTTTATGGTATGTCTGTGGGCTATCCAGACCATGTTCATTCAATTTAATGCACAAAATAATTCTTAGATAATAAAATATCCCCTTTCTAGTTCTGCCTTTTCTCATTTCCGTTCTGAACAGGCTGTTTATGATAATGAGGTCTGAAAGCCACGCCCTACAAAAATCTGTTTACATTAACTCCACCCTCTGCAACAGCCAGTATCTCTAATATGTTGTTGTTTTAAAATGAGCTCTTTTTTTATTACTCATTTGACTTACTGTTAGTGCTAGCTTAAGATAACTTACCGAAAGCCATCTGCGCGCGCCGCCATGAGCTGCTCCCTTTAGTCATTAGCCCTCCGAGGTTAATGATAGCTCTTCCTCCTCCGCCCGTTTAGCTCCGCTCGTTGCATGCAGCGCTTTGGGAGCTCCTGTCCAGACATACACAAAGTTCACCGAGTGTCTCCAGTTTATTTATCCGTATGAGGCGACTTCTGACCGGACCCACGGACCTCAAAAGCCAGCAGCTCCCAGCCGCAGATGGTCTCTTCGCCGGCGGTCTGCTCGTTTTCCGTCTGCCGGCTGCTTGTTGGGAGCGATCGCTAATATGCTAAAAATTGAACTAAAACGTAAAAATAACAATTATACTTTATTTATAAAGCCATTTAAAACAACCACAGCTGCAACAAAGTGCTGTACACATGAAATTAAGAACATTTAAACAAAAGATGAGATGAAATCAGGAAAAACAACAGTCACGTCTTTTATACTGAAGTGGGTTGAGCCTAACCAGGGGTTGCTAGGTGAGGGGCTGGACTCAGGTTGTGGTGGGTTGTCCTGCAGCTTGTGATGTCAAAAACTGCAGGATTTGAAAACGAGACATTTATATCACAGAAAAATAAATCTACTTAGAGTAAATAAACCACTGGGTGCATTTCTTTGGCCCTAGGACTGTTTTTTTTAAAGAAGTAAATACCCAAAGTAGAGTAGAAAAAAACATTAAAAGGTGAATTTTGCATCTGTGGTCCCCTTTAATTAATTAATTAATTAATGGCAATTTAAAACGGCATCAATTTCAGCAGTTTTCTGTCCTTCACTAGCTCTTAGTGTTTGCTTGTTTGTTTGTTTGTTTTTGTACCCTTAAATATGTGCATACATGTATCCATTTTTTGTCTTTAGTTGTGGTCTTGAGAAAGTTGTCCAGTCTGCAGGAGTGAAGACGTATGTGTTTAAATGAAATGCAGGCAGTTGCTTTCAGAAGGGCATTTTTCTCTTGAAAGTGTCACGTCGGCCTTTTGGCTGCAGAGAGCGTTGGGTCTGAGCGAACGCTGCTCATGATTACCTGCACTCTGGCCACACCAACGACAGGAACACTCCCGTGTTGGAAACAGACCCATCTGGACGTGTTTTACTCATAAAGCGATGATATTTTAACCTGTTGAGTGTCACCAAACGTGATGCTGAGAAGGTCTCAATAAATGTACCCAAATGAAATAAAATGTTCTTGAAACCTTCGGAGTAAGTTCAACAGTTTGGTCTCTCTGTAAAGGTAACACTCTGAATGCTTGTCATAAAATATGAAACTAATGATTATATAGTTGTTGAAGTTGAAACACTCAAAAGTCTTTTTTTCCCCTCATCTAGAATGTTTTAGTTATTTATTTATGTTTATGCACATGGAGGAATGGACTGGAAGATAACAGTGTATGGACTGCAGCATCAAGTCTTACCCATTACTGGTTCAAATTTGGTAACAGTAGCACCAAAAATGCTTATTATGGAAATTTTTTATGAGAGTTTGTCCGTGCATATTTCAACGTGTCCAAATGGAGTCCAACATGTCCACCCTGTTGGACACCAACATCATAACTCTGTAACTCCTGAGTGCTTCAACATAGTCATCAGTGAGGGCTCTAATGAAAGGTAAGAACCACGTGAATCATATTCTACTTACAGATTTATTGATTCAAATAAAGTAAATTATGAACAAACAGGAAGGAAGCACACAGCAACGCAACCTCCCCCCCCCCTAAAAAACTAAAAACAGGAACATGTCTGTGTTGGTTTTAACCATGAACTTATCAGATGTTTGAATCCATTTAGAGAGGTCAGGGCCGAGAGCTTCAGATCTTTTTGTAAGATATTCCAGGAAACAGGAGCAGAGTAAGAGAAGGTCCTTTTTCCAAGTTCAGTCCTCACTGATGATACACTGCAGGTAATCATGTCCTGAGAGCGCACGCTGTAGCTGCACTCACGTAAAGACATGTAGGAGGAGATGTATGAGGGCAGCAGACCAAGAAGTGATTTAAAGATGAAAATGTACCAGTGGAAGAGTCTGTGTGAAGGTTAATGATGTCCAGTTAACCAGTGAATACAGGGTGCAGTGGTGGGTACGATAATCACAGCCAGTTATGAATCTTAGTGCACCATGATAGACAACATCCAACATCCGCAGGGTGCTTGTAGGAGCATTCATGTAGAGAATGTCACCGTAATCAATGGAGGGAAGGAAAGTCACAGATACAAGGTGTTTCCTAACATTCAGTGTTAGGCATGATCTGTTTCTGAAAAAGAAACCCAGTTTAACTTTCAATTTCTTCACTAGGTTTTCCACGTGGAGTTTAAAAGAGAGATGTGAATCGACCAGTATACCCAGATATTTATAGGAATCAACAAACTCAATAGGGACACCATTTGAGGATAAAATCAGAGGAAGATCTGTTGGAACCGCCTTCCTACTTGAAAAAAACATTCCTTTTGTTTTATCAGCA